>BMAW01049877.1:277189-291962 GCA_019974015.1 Nephila pilipes | reverse complement strand
TTTTTTTTTTTTTTTTTTTTTTAAAAAAAAAAAAGAAATAATTTCCAAAATTTCATGGTCAGTGAGATAAATATATGTTTAACCATATTTGTTGAGTTATATTTTAGGTATTATAAAGATTTTTTTTTCTTTTGTAAGGAATTACCACCATGTTAACTAAAAACGCAGTGAAAATAGTCTAAACGTAATGAAAAAAATTAATATCGATGTTAGAATTTATATTATCACTTAATTTTTCATTAATATTATAACATGCAGCTCACTTAACAGGTGGTTTAGATTCATGGTTCCCAACATCAGCTAGTTAACGTGTTCGAACTGAACTGCTATATTTGGAAACAAATACGCTTAAGGTAAACGTAGCAAACAAAAAATATTAAAAAAAATGGATCTAATTCTAGAACGACAGATGAAAAAAAAATGGAGAACAAAAATTGACAATCGGTACTGACTTGCTCTGCGATCAAAAGTATTCCCGTTTTCTGCACAATATCGAAAGTAAAAAAAAAAAAGTCTTAAAATAACTGAAAATTTTCTGAAGCGAGTTGTGGAGAATAGAAAATACCCCAACCTTGTCCTTTATTCCGATCTGGTAAAGGACAAGCGGTAAATATTCAAGCTTCCTTCGAATTCCTTTCCCCCCTTAAATCGTTTTTTGAATTCCCTTCGGGTGTGTGTACAACTCTCCCGTTTTTTTCCCTCTGAACATTACGGGATAAGTACAGTTCGCAGTTCAAGATGAGGATCGCATTATTGAACAATGCCGCAGCTGAAGATTTTGAAAAATGCTGAATAGCTCGCATTTTCTGGAGTGAAGAAGTAAGAAGCGATAAAATGCGTGAATTATTAAAATGATTGATGAAAAAAAAAAGGTTCTTGAATTCGATGAATCATTTTTTTTTTCTGAATACTCCCAAAAAGTTATTTTTCTCGTTTGATTAATACTTTCTTTATTTGTTCTTTTATCAGACTCTCGAAGTTTTTATATGAGAAACAACGAATGAAAAATATATTTATAATTATTAGTAGAAAATTACATTTAGATGCAATTATTTTACTTCCTTCATGTACTCTTTCTACAAATACTTAATATTAGGCTTTAGAAAATTATAAATGATATTTGAATTAGATCACAGATAATTACTTTTAAAACAGATAATTTACTTGAGTGCCCAAATAATTTTATTTAGTTCTTTTCTTTTCAATAAAAAAATTTCATTCATTGGAAAAACATTTTTAAAATATATTTTCTTAAGCTATTAGTTTTTAAATGACCCTAAATAAAGTACTGATTTTAAGTATTAGAAAAAGTAAAATGCTTCAAAATATTCCAATTTAAAATATGGTCAAGTAAGTCTTTGAAAACACTAGCGTTACATGTGTCCATCATAATTTTCATATCATTACCTATTTTACTTAGTATTTTATTTATTTTCATAAACACAGTATATTTTTACAAACACTTCGTATTGCTTAAACTATATGTCAATTTAACACAAATCATTTGATTAATTTATCATCCACTTCTTGATATGCTAAAACCTTTAAATTCCCCACACAAAAGCTCAGCTTGCATGACAATATTATATTTAGTCATAAAATTACATAAAAATAATTGCTAAAATTTATTTCAGAAAATAAAGAAAGAAAGTAAAAATATAAACGGAAAAAAATAGAAAATAGCATACATAATATTTTTTTTTAAAACTCAACACTTCTATGTGTTGAAAGATTGAAAATAAGAACTGAAAGGTTAAAAAATTCAATAAAACAATTCTGAAAATGACAGATTTTCAGAAAAATAAATAAAAGAAGTTGGAAATTTTTCAATCCGTCTGAAATATTGGCTAGAAACTAAAGTGTTTTGTGAACTCAAACTTTCAAACTTATGATCTCTTACAACGGATTTCATTTATTTAATTCATTTTAACAGAAATATTCAAAACAACTTTTCAAAAATCATTTGGCATAAAGTTGGATATTAATAGTTCCTTGTGCATGCAGCAATGAGTCCGTGAAGCATTTGGTTTAACTGCAAGCACTCGAAGGTCAACATTGTTTTTTGTGTTCTTCACACTCAAAATTCATGCATCATTAGCATAAACTCCAGCACATTTCATCCAATATAAGTGCTTGGATTTTACATTGGTGTGTCCAGAGTCTTGAATATTTCTTCCTCATTTAATTGGTTCATAAAATAACATATTTTTATGATATTTGTTGCAGTCGGTTGAAACCTTGTATATATCAGTAGATTCATCCAGCTTTATTAAGAAAATTAAGTTTCTATAATTATTAGGATCTGTCGATTTTCTGATTTTGGTACATTTCATTCAATCTGCATTATCCCATATTATCTGAAAGTGGTGGTGTATCGACCACTTGTAAGCTCTTATCTCCAAATCTAAAGCTGCCTCTTTTATTGCGGGGAACTTTAAAGTTTAGACATGTTTTTGCTTCTAACCGGTTTTCGTAATTCAATAAATAATTAGAGATGAATAAATTATACCTAATTAGACCAGCAAAATTAGCACTTTATTTCAAAAATCCATGCTTAGTATTATTCTTTGCGTATTAAAACATTTCAGAGTTTGTTCGCAAGGGGCTTGTTACTACAATATTAGCAATAATTAATGAAATTGCATCCACTAACATCAGAGCATGCTAAACAATGTAGATATGTTTGGTGTACACATATTCAAATATATGTATTCTTCATACATTCAAAGCGGATGTTCGAGCGATATGTCGATCACCCCTTTAAAACCGCCAGGAGTTTGTTGTTAATGGACAAAAAATTGAGCATTGTACTAAGCATTAATGTAAAGAAAACAAGTCAAAGATAATGTTAGTGAGCTTTTTGATTGATTAATTAATTGATTGATTGTTTAGTAATGTCGCACTGAGAAGGATCACGAGTGCTATTGATGATCAACCTCGTAATTTTGAGCCTCGATAGAGCGATTAGGAGGACTTTCTTCTCCAGACTTACTTCTGGTACTTTCTTCTCCAGACTTACACTACACACCAAGGGAGGACTTGGATGCTCCACAAGTTTAACATGAATCATCCTCGCTACAATGCAGGTCTTTAGTGGAATCAGAACAAGGCTCCGTGACTTAACGGAAAAACATTCAGCCACAGGATCATGACCATTACCACTGATCTTCCACAAGCGTTTATGTAAGTGAGCAATTTGTGTTTCATTTCAAGTTTTTTTTTCCTTATGTTTATGATTCAGTCCATCAATTGAACTCTTTATACAAAACATCTCTATAAAAAATAATTTAATGAAATACTTTCTACCACTTTTCAAGTTTCCCTTTGAGGTCTGAACAGCCTACATAATAATTGAGAAGTTAAGCCGCTACTTTGTGTGAATTGCTCTCTCTACTAACAAATTCGAAAATTAACTAACGTTTCAATCACATAAAACAAATATATTTCGGCTGAATTAATATAAAACTATGTTTTTGTTTTTGCACATACATTTAATAATATACTTTTTAGATTTTCAGGTATTACTATTTCTTTCTTCATCAGATTGAGGTTCAATATATATATATATATATATATATATATATATATATATATATATATATATATATATATATATGTGTGTGTGTGTGTGTGTGTGTGTAAAATATTATTCCAAGTATTTTAAGATCAAGTATAAGTTGACCAGAACAACTTCGGCGCTGGTACCCCTTCTCCAAACTTCCATTACTAATCCATTACATAATCCTCCATTAAATTTAGCACACACACACAGGTATATATATATTCAATTGGAAGGCATATACTATCACACGATTAAAATATTTTGCTGTTTCAAGTTAATTATTTTTTTGTTTCACTATTCAATGATTTTCCTATTATGTAAGTATCCACCGTAGCCTATTGGTTACGATCAATAACTAGTGGCCAGCCTTTTCATCGAGTCCTGGCATCGACCCTTTATGCAACTAGAGATCCACTGTATAGCAGGATTTATGCATGCTAAATCTGGTCCAGGTCCTAAATATTGTTTTGGCTTGGCGTAAAAGTTTAATTTGGTTTGGTTTTATTAAGAAGAACAAGCACAATATTGCACAAGAATCAATACGAGGGCTATTGGTGACGGACCTCGTAATTTTTAATCTCGGTCAAATGTCGAGGACGACATCTGAGCAGGCACCCCTCTCCTAACTTCCCCACTACACCAACACCACGTGAAAGTTTGAAGGGGAAGGGGTAGCTCAGTTGATTGCTCATCACTTGATGGAGGCTCAAAACTACGATGTACGTTGCCAATAGCACTCGTTGTGCTTCTCCTTGGGCCAAATGTTTAAAACAAAATCACACACGCTTAAAGTGTTTTCGATGCATCTCAAGTTGTGTAGTTAAAACGTTTCTCTTATTAATTCAAACAGTTGAAGAAACATAGATATATTTATTTGTGGGATAATAACATGACACATAATATTTAAATATAACATAAACATTTTTCACTGAAAATTAACATTCAGGTACATTCAAAACAACAGTTTTTGTAAATAATGTATCTTAACCCATACCAAAATGAAATAATGTAATATATAGTGACAGTTGTAAAGTAACAAAGAGTGTGACTGAAAAGAAAAAAAAGTCTTTATTTTCTTCCAATGAAAAACAAAACAAAATGACTGGAAATTTCCCAGGTGACATGGAGAGGGTGTTAAAGATCCCTCCCTTGTCCCTTATTCCGATCTGTTACAGAACAAGCGGTAAATATTCATGCCTCTCCAGAATACTTCCTGAATCTTTTTCTTTTTTTTTTTTGAATTCCCTAGGGCTTGTGATCTAGCTTATGTTTTTATTTCTTTTCAACTTTAAAGGATAAGCTTAGTTCGCGGTTCAAGATGCCGTAGCTGTGGAAGTTGAAAAATGCTGAATAGCTTGCATTTTGCGGTATAAAGGGGATGAAAAGTGATAAATTGGAAAATTTTAAATTTTCTTTAAGAGCTCACTGCCACATGGTAAAATGGGAAAATGTTTTATTTTGAGAATGACTTTTTTTCACTATTTAAATCTCACACATTTTTTATTAGTTTATATTAATTAACGTATGGATAAAAATTAAAATTCTTATTATTTTCTTGTCTAATTAATATTTTACATCCATATGAAAGGTGAAAACATACACTTCTAAATGTCAAATATTTTCTGCTGAAACTGAAAGTTTTCATCATTTTACTTGAGTTTTTACTTTTTATAATCAGTATGCTTTTAATCTGTTTATATGTTTAGATACATGAATGAATAAATATGTGTTGAGCTTGTATATATGTATATATTTTGCTAAGAAATACTAATGCTATCTAATACGTCTTTTATGGCATCATTCAAATTTTTTCAGAAAGTGAAAATTTTCCATGATTTTGCTTATAGTGTATTAAAGTAGATATTTGTTTTGTAAATGTATTAAAATTTTGCAAAACACCAAACCTCAAGAGTTATATTTTTGATTTATTTAAGAATTTTATTTTCTTTTTCTTGAAGAAAGTGTCAAACTTGAAATTTAAAATATGATATGGTAGCGGATTAGTATAAGAATTCAAAAAATTATAAATTTTAATATTTGATCTTAGAGTATTACGTATCATACGATTCTGTCTTAACATATAAATCCTATTGAAATGGCTGAATATAATATATAAATGAATCGCAAATCCAATAAAATATCATAAGATGAAAAAATAATCTCTTAAAAGATTTTTCATATCAATTTTAATTTTAGACATGTTTTGAACAAAAGTATTTTTTATTACCCTAACAGACTTATAATTACATGCAGTTTTACATTTCCCCCCTTATATTTTACTTAATAAAACTTTTTTCAGTTGTGAATACAAGTCCTAAAATTAATTCATTTGTTACTCAATGACATTTGATTTAAGTATATATTTTTCTTTTCATTTAAGTAAATTTTCAAAATATTTATCAATATATACCTAAGAGGAATTTTCTGTGTATATTTTCACGCAATTGATTAAAATCGCATGACCATAACATTAAACAGCTGTTTTTTTGTGTTGAGTTTATTGAATCTGTAAAGTACTGTAATAAATACAAAAAACATTGTTCAAATTATCATGTAAATAAAATAACTTTTTATAAGAAAATTACAAATGAAATCCTCATTTTCCTAAGCAGCGCATTGTTTTTAAAAACATTTTAATACAACGTTATATATGTGCCTAGACACAATACTATTTTTTTGTATATGATAATGACATTTTTGTGTGAATTAGTACAAGAAAAACTACATTCTGTAAGGAATTTGTAACAATATTCTTACTTATTAGTTATTAGTTACTGAATCCATTGCTCAAAATCATAATGCATTGTCTCTGTACATGATGTAAATAAAATACTTAATTCCAATATTTATGAATATACCACCAACTTTATTAATCAGAGGAAGATATCTAAAACAGAAAGAACTTCCATTATATATCTATTTATATGTAATTTTTCCTACAGTAAATCATCATTTTGTTTTGATTTTGTTATCACCGACATCAATCTTGTGCTTACGTATGTATAATTTTATTTTATTATGACAACTCTTTCTTGGTGCACAAATTTTTATGGCAATAAGTATATATATTCGTACTTTACAATTATATTTTGGGTTTAAAATACTCTAAAACTCATACAAAATAACTAAAACAATTTAAATAACGTATTTGTGTATAGATTAATACATCTCCTTTCTTGGTTCTTTTAATTTATACATTTTCTACTTTTAATAAATAAAGTGGGAACAACTATTCAGTTGAAAAATAAAATCATAGTACATATTAGTTCAATAAGTTTACGAATTTATAAGATAGCTTAGGAACATGTTAATTGTTTATTTAAATTTTAAGAAATGAGCATTTATGATGATTTTAAATAATAATTTAATTTTAGAGAAGTTCAGTCATATATTAGAAAGAATGTGTTCTTGGTTTCTTTACTAAATTTAACACAAAAATGTTTTTATTATTATTTAGAAAATTAAATTGATTATGAGTCATATCTTGCAATCTTATTAGTTTTGATTCGGTTTTCCTAAATGACTTCAAATTGTTCACTATCCTAAGTGTATTATTATTTGAATGTAAAACAGCATAAGAAGCTGAAGAATTTTGCAAGTTGAAAGCATTTGAATTCTAACTTTACGTAGTAATATGAAAAAACTCTGTCTCCTATAAAATCAATTATTTAACTGTCATTACTTCATTTTTAGAACATTCTATTCTTTTTTAAAGATAATTATAAAGTAGTAAGCATGGAAATAGTTCTGAGAAATTTGCTAAATTAATTTCAGATAAACAGAAATATAATATAATATATACGTGCTATAATCAAATTTTTTTAAAGGATTTTGCCTTTCAAAATGAAAATTACTTTTTCTGAATTATATGAATAAGCTAAGAAGTGAATAATACCTCAAGTATCAGTACTTCGAAATTAACTTGAATGGATTAAAATATCAAGAAAGAATATTGAATTATAGCTCTTTTTAATTTTTCTCCTCGATTTATAACCAAATTCCGGTCCTATTATCCGCAATTAAGAAAGCGTCATGGTAAATTGGAATTATATTTGTCAACATTATTCAGATTCACACGGCTTGACAAACTTTTACATAGAAGGCGAAAACTCTATTTATGTACGTTACGTAAAAAAATACCTAACGTATACTCAATTGTATGTCAGCAAAAATATCATCTGAAAGTTCGCGATGTATAAAAACTTTCTTCCTTTACTATTTTTATCTATTAAAATATTTATGGTGCCAATAAGTGTAGATGGCCATAAATCGAGTAGATCGTAAGAGTCGGTGTATCTTTTGGGAGGATATGGGTATAAAGTATTTTAATTAATCATGAAATATGGAAAAGTAAATATTTATATTTGTAAGGGCATATAATAAAGTATATTCAGTTATTTCTTTATAATCCACTAGATGACGCAGCAGACAGCTAACGTCATCTGATGTAATATATTTCATTTAGTAATTGCTTTACACAAATTATCGTTCAAAATATTCATAATTTCTTTTTCATAAAATAGCTACTTATTATATGTATAAAATCGTTCACTGTATTTTATTGCTTTGTAATCTATTTCGTAAAAAAACGTTTCTGTGTACCGACAAAAATTATAGGATACTCGTAGATTTTCGCGGGAAATTTATAAGTCTAAGATCATTATTACTTTAAATTCAGATTCCGATTAAATACTTGGGTCTACAAGTTGAATAAAAAAAAAAAGACAAAATTATTGAAAAATATTGGAATTTTAAGCGAATGATGATGGCAATTATAACACGCACAGGCATCAAATAAGACCACTAATTTATGAGAATGATAATTTCGCGTGAAAAGTAACAATTTTCTCGTAATTATAAGTTACAACGTCAAATGAATCACTTTAACATACTCATTACTACGGCGTATTCAGCTATTCCGATGTCGACGACTTGCTCGAAGAAGGTGTCCACAGATCGAATTCAGTAAAGCAGTGTTAACGGCGGTGTAAATTGTCGGAGTCACGTATGCTAAGCAGCGATCTTCATTCCGGCGAATATTTCATGAGTTAGAATAGCGAAATGAGTTCTTAGACGTGACTTCGCATATTTATAGGGCAATATTCTACCTCGCTCAGAATGCATTGGAATGAAATTATTTCTCTACCTTCTTCTATTTGGTTCCTGGAAGTTATTTTTTAAGACATGAATGCAGAGAATTGAAATATATACGAGTGGGAAGAATTTGCTTTTATAGCATGAATTATAATTACAGAAAATTTCAAGCTTTAAATGTAATTTTCTAATATAAAATGTTGTATAGCCATTTTAATACAATTTTAAAAGAAAAAAATCAGGCATCTGAGAGTGGTTTGAAAAGTACCTGTGTTAGGAATAATAAATGGAAACTGAATAACTCACGCATACTATTGATTCACCTCTTATTAATAAAAATCGTTAAGCATTAATTTCAATGTACAGTAAAATCCATCTGCTCCTTATAATAAGATTCATTAAACATTAATTTTATCGAACAATGGAATTCATCTACCCCTCTTATCAATATAAGAATCATTATGCATTAATTTAATCGTGTAATGGAATTGATGAAAATGATTCATATAAATAAACAGTCTATAATAAAAATAAGTATTTTTTGAATTTCGTAGTTATCGCAGTGCATGAAATTTAGTTTCGATGGTAATAATTATTTAGATCTATTAATTTAAGATCAATTAGACAATTAAATGATGGCACGTACCTGTGTGTGTGTGAGAAAGGGGATGAAGTGATACATGTACTTATGGGCTAATATTTGTCGTACAAAATGTCACCTATTTGTCGTACCTATGGTCTTTTTCATAAGGCATGACCATAACTAACTACTTCATAGAAATATCCATTTTTCTATGATGCGTGAAATTCTTCGTGTGTTAGAGTGTATGCTTTTTTAATGGACAGTCAAAATCACATCAATATTTTAGATTTCCAAAAAAGTCACGATATTCGACCAGCATTGACATGAATGACAAAGGATCAAATAGACATTAAACCCTATCTATAGCCATGTGGAAATAAGAAAATGGCAAAATAGATATTACCGTAATTATATAATAAACAACACTAAAACCACCGCATCATTACAGTGTTGTCAAGTCATTCCCCCCCTTTTTTTGCAAGAGTTTATATATATTCCCATTCCCTTTGCATTCCAAAAAATGTTTCTACCGAACTGTTCGAGCCGCCGGTGAGACTACTTTGCGTTCTTTGTTGCAGATTTATCGGAAGCAACCTATTAATTGATTGTTGTTCGACCCTAAGTGTATAATGATGAATTCAAATTTTGTTAATGGTGACAAACTGATGCAAAATTGCCACTTACTATGATCCTTATTGAAATTTATTTGATAGGAAATAGGTTCTCAAATTAAAATTGGCCTATGAATCAGTATCATATTTGATTCGTCACCGTTTAACAGATGACAGCACACAATAATAACTATCTAAGTTGCATTGAAAACACCATCTTTTTTCAAAAACAAATACCTTTTGAGACACCCACACATATATTACTTTCAGAATATAAATTAGAAAATATGAGAATAGACGTCTAAGTCAATTAAGTGATTTTCAAATTCATTAATAAATTGTAGTTGAAAAAATACATTTTATAAGTAATTATTTCCCCTTGAGACATGAAAATGCTTATAATTGCAAAAAAATGTATTTTCTATTAGTTCTTTCATACTTTGATTCAATTTAATAGAATAAGATAACGATATAATAAGTTATGTAGAAAGATAGTTGAATTTTCTTTGAATAAATTATACCAGTACTGTATTATATTAATACTAAATTCTATTTAATACAACATTGTGAAATTTTTGATATCCAGATAATGAACAATTGAAAATAACTCCTCTAAGACACTGCAATCTGTTGTAATAGGTAACATTATTTCAACTTTTATAGAAAGCATATTTAATTTTATATATAAAAAAAAAGATTTCGATATTTTTAAATTTCTTAACAATAATAAAAACGTTAACAATGTATTTTAACTCTCATATAATAAAATATTGCAAAATTTAGCAGACAATTAGAACGTTAATATATATACTTGTTGCAAAATTAAGAGAATTTTGCACATTATGCCGAGCTACTGAAAAACTAATTGACCAATTTTAAAGAAAATTGTTAGAAATATACATTTATAACAAGGTATGAGATGTATCTTTTAAAACTCGTTTTACATAGCCAGGATTGACAGAAAAGCTCCTAATGAGTAGATGCCCAAACTCGATGTTATCTGAAGCTAAAAATTAATATAATTTGGCGTACAGGCAGGTAGCCCCTCTCTGGCAGCTCGGAAACTATACGGCATAATAGGCAGGGAACAATAGAGAAGTGCTGTGGCTGCTAACCCTGCTCCTGTAAAAAGGCAGTTATTAGCTCCTATATGTTTCTCGTCTTGGAAGGAGATGGTGGATTGTAATTATTATCCCAAGATATGATCTAAAGGGTTAAAGTAAGGCGACCTAGATGGTCAATCAATGTGGCGAATATTTTTATTTTACATGTAGTCTGTGATTAGTTAAGCCTTATATGAACGAACGTTGTCGTCCATTAACTCTTTCATGGTTATGAACGAGTGCAGCTCTCGTTTGAGTAGCGCACCATAATGCGATCAGCACGTCCGAAATATTTCGTTCTAAATGGTTGTAGCCGAGTCCTATTCGCCTAGGAAAACTTTTCTCCAATGCTTGATGACTAGCTGATTTTTTCCTCATTTATTACACTGCGTTGTTTGTGTTACAAACAACACCAACTGACAAAATTTAGTTAGCTTAATAGCATACAAATAGCAGTAAGAGCAACGCTGAATTTTTTGCGCAATGACGGACCATAATACCGATCTAAATATTGATGATATAGTTATTTTTCTTGTGTAATTTGGCTTGAATTTGTTACTGAAGCTTATCAACAGCGAAAGCTAAGTAGTTCGGGTGAAAAATAATTTTTATAATGATATATATGAATATGATGAATAATTCAATGTTTCTGTTTTTAACTGTATCACCCACAAAAACATTTTTAGATAATTATAAGTATTAAATGTTTATAAAGTTTTAAATTGCGGTATTTACTTAGATATTTTAATTTAATAGCTTACAAACTAATATTTATGTAATGTTGATTATTTAATAAATTGTTTCAAAAGTTTATTTACAATGGTTGTAAATATTACATTAATATACCACAAATGATTCTTTAAAGCAAGAGACCTATCTGTATCAGTGTGAAAAGCAAACGAACTATTCCTTCTGTTTAAAGCAAGCAAACTATTTGTATAATTGTCGGAAAACGAGTGACTTTTTCAGAAGCATTTAGAACAGAAAGCATTAAATAAACAAACATCATCGACATTATGATTGTAGAACTTTGCGCATAATAAAAGAGAGTAAAATGTTGTTTCTCTTAATTGTCAAAGGGTTAACAGGAACCCAGGACTACCTGCATCCTTGAAAAGTTAAACATAGTCATCTAAGATCCCTTCTCAATACCATATAGCAGCCAGAAAGAATATTTTATACATATACAAGAATGAACTATCTACTAACATAGTGCCAGAGAAAACCACTTCACCTCCACTACAGTAATGATCCTTTATCTCATGAGAAAGTAACTAATAGTTTTGTGTCTGCGGCTCTCTCCCGTTCATTTACACCGAGAATCAGTGGCCTGGCTGAATCTCGACCCATCTATACAAAAACACGGGATCTATTAAAATCTGGTTCAAAGTGCGTGTTGCCTTCATCATGCTAAATGTACTCTCGTGTGCTGCAGCAAGAGGGACAGAAACAACGGATCTTCTGGCATATAGCCCTTTTTCAAGAAGATTTTAGGCAACTGTTGAACATAATCCTAGGTCTCCAGTACCAGAATATAACTCAATTTAGTACCTTGAAGTTGCAGCAATTTTGTGTCTTTGAAAGAGTTAAATAATGATCCTCCTTCGTTCATGTGGGTTTGGTCGTTCAGGTGTTATCGACATTGATCTGATATTCCAAAACTGTTTCCATAAATTACAGACGACACAGAGCGTTACATTGAGTTTTGCAACCATCCGCGTTTTGTTTGGCTTACCTCCAATCGATTTTTATCCTTCACTTTCTTCAGTCATTCAAAAAAACATGGTAAATTATTTTGCCAGATG
This sequence comes from Nephila pilipes, assembly GCA_019974015.1. NCBI lineage: Eukaryota > Metazoa > Arthropoda > Arachnida > Araneae > Nephilidae > Nephila > Nephila pilipes. Next base: position 279,204 of record BMAW01049877.1, on the reverse strand, counting down.
AACTCTTACGAGAAACAATGCGAATATCGTGAAGGTATAATGTATATCGACAATAACACAATTCGTGCATTTATATCCTCCTCCGTATTCGCATATTCACAGACCTGAACGTATACACTTACCTGTTCAACCCTGAATATTTGCACAACTGCCTAGTGGTAAAGTTAGTATTTTTACTATAATATTGCTTGTAAAAATAAATATAATTTATTCTCTTAATTTTGCACGCGAGTGTATGGAAAGTAATCATATAATAGATGAATTAGCAAAAGTATATCCTTAAATAGTTTTAAAATTTTGAGTTATAGAGTATAACGATGTTGTAACACAATGTGTTCCTTAGTGGAAAAGATGAAAAATGTATACTTTTTTAATATAATTATTTTATAATCTTGTGAAAATAAATCTTTTATGAAAGGAACTTGAAGAGAATAATTGTAACAAAATTGTTAGAAAATGTGTTTGTCCTTTTCATTTTAATAAATTTTTGCTTTCGTTTTTCTTGAAATAATCAACGTTTTAAGAAAACTTAAAAGCAAACTACAGGCGTATGTAAAGGAATTTTGATGCAACGTAAATATTATATATATATATATATATATATATATATATATATATACATTCCATTTTCCAAAATTACTATGTACAAATTACTAGTTCCAAAAAAGAATTTGTGTTACACAGTAACGTGAGCAAAGTTGGTAGGTGGGAATTCTTTGCATACTGAGTACAATTAAATTAAAATATTATAAATAGGAAAAATGAAAAGATAAAAGACATATTTTCTAAAATTGGGTTTTAATGAAAATGTGAAATATCATAAATTAAAATCGTAGGCGTTTACAAAAGGCCCATCAACAGCTTAGACAAGTGACGATCAATCTAAAAAAGGATTCGAGTGTCAAAAACAACCACTTCTTGAAAATGAGAATTTCGCGTGTTTAGCGAAAAGATTCTTCCATTAGCGATGTACAATGTCACCCATACCCACTTAACCAAATATTCATTCGAACAATGTAAAGAAAAAGTTCACTGAAAGAGTATTTGATGAATATGAAGATAGAATATTGTTAACTATAATACAAACTGAGTAAATGATGCTCTGCAAATATAGTTTAAATTTTGCAAGAAATTTATAAGCTAAAATATTGAAATAGAACATTTATGGTGCTTATGTACGAACATTAGATATTATTTTCCCTTCAAACAGTTGATAAAGAAATTATATTTTCAAATACTTTTTCATAGTCCTTTTCTTAATTTGAAAAACTATAAAATTTAAAAAATAATCAATAAAGAATGTATCTGATTTTGTATATTTTATGATAGATAAAATATTAAAATACTTTCCTGTATTATGAAGAACACAGGATCTTTACCTAATTCAGTTAAAAAACTGTTCTATATTCCTTAAAATTATGAATACCACTAACTTGGAAGCAGTTTATTAGTAGCAGTCATGCAATATAATTTAGGCTAACGTTAATATTTCTAAGAACAATAACAAGCGTCAAATACAACATCCAGTGCATAAATATGAGAATTTTTCATGAATAGTGGTAAATTTCTTCCATTAGTAAAGTAAAATGTAGCAGAAACCTATTTAACCAAATGTTTACTGTAACAATAAGAAGGACGTTTTCACAGAAAGTGTCCCTGATCAAAAATAAGATAGACTATTGTTAACAGTTAAACAAATTGTGCTATGCAATACTAAGAAGTAGATTTTCATTCGAATGCAAGAAAGGTCCACGAAATGAAATAGCAATTTCTTACTGAGCACATTCAATTTTATTCTGATTATCTCAATCAATTACGCTAGTTTTACTTTTAACAGGAAGCAGTTAACGCATGATGCATAAAAGTATACAAAAGCTCAAATTAAAAGTCAGTATCGCACTTTCGCATAAATCGTCTACATGCAGAAACATACATCCTGTACGTGCCTCCGTGCCTCTCCTAATTGATAAATGTAGTTATATATATATATATATATATATATATATATATATATA
>BMAW01049877.1:186142-277089 GCA_019974015.1 Nephila pilipes | reverse complement strand
ATATATATATATATATATATATATATATATATATCAAAAATATTTTCCCCTAAGAAATATCCTGGAAGTATCTAGACTGGTCTACGTCCACCTAGCTTTTTCCCCAATTTTGGCAACCAAATTTGTTGCCACGTTTGTCGCTAAAGTCACCTCTATTTACACAACATTATTTCTAGGCCTATTTTCATATTTGATTCTGTACGGAAGAACTTGTTGCATACGGAAAACACCAAAGTTCAAATTTTAACCTAATGGATAGTTTTTATTATGTATTTTATGAATTCGAGTATAAGAATGAGATTTTGTACATGACATTTGAATAAATATTCGATATTTTTAGGCACTTTAGGAGCAGGTGATAGCGAAATTTATTTCACCAATTGGCGTTTTCAAGTTCTCTTTTGCAGTTTTTTTTTTTTTTTTTTTTTTTTTTTTAAAGAATAATAGAATTTATTATGTAATAAAGGCAACTGACTTTCTGTCTTTTAAAATTGATAAAACATAAAGTACTTTACTGTATTTTTAAGAATATAGGTTGAAACCATGCTAATTCATATGAATCAGTGTAATGTGTTCTGTAAAACGACATAGATACTGATATTTTTGTAGAATAAGATGATAATGATGGAAAAAAGATAATTTAGAATCATAGAACCTCTTTTATATTTTTATATAAAATAAGATTCCTGATATGTTTCGTTCTTAAGAAAAAATCCCTTACTTTTTCTCTGATGAAATAAGAGATAAAAGTCTGTCATTTTTGAAATAAATTACATAATTTCTAGTTTAAGAAACACATGTACTCAAGTATTTGTACATGATAAAGCTTTTTTGAATTACGAATCACTTTACTGAAAATAAACTTTAACGAAAATTAACGAATAACTTTAGAGAAAATTGTGAATCCTTTTACTGAAAATAATTGGTAAAAATTAATTAAAACGTTTTATTGACTTTCTTAGGAAAATCAACTCTTTTTATTCCCTCATAAAATTCTTTCGTAAATATTCTGAAAGCTTAAGATTCCTATGCCAACATAAGAAAAACACCTTTATTTCATAATTATTTCTTTAGAAGTAATAAGAATACATAAACTTTTCATGTTAGAAATACATTTTCCTCATTTCATTAGGCATCATGTTAAAATGTCATAGCAGATATGGAGAAATAAATTGGAATTAAAAAAATATTTTCAAAGTCATCTCTGATTTAATATTTCTTTTAACGAAATGGTGGATTCTTAAAGATCTTTGATTGTGTAATAAGAATATGTATAATTTAATGAATATTTGTAGAATTTATACTTTGATAGATCTGATCTTTATCTACAAACAAATACGAAGACTCCTCTCATATATTGAAAAATACAGTCCTTTATTTTCTCATGACATAAGAATCCGCACATGTTACTCAAAATTAAAAAAAAAATGTGGAAATTTTTATATCTCAGAAAAAACTTGCTATCAGTGATAAGTATTTGATTGTATGTTAAAAATTCTTAGAATTTTCAAAATCATACAGATGATTTTGTAAGAAAAAAATGTATTGATGTGTCTGAAAGTGGCACTTGACAAATAATGACATTGACTGTCAATAAAAAGTTCTGATGAGGGATAAAAAATCAGATTTTATTTTCCGAAAGAGTAAGTGTGAAAAAAGTATAAAATAACTGAGAATTCCTAAACAAGTCATGGAAAATGGGGAAGATCTCACCCTTGTCCTTTATTCTGATCTGGTAAAGGACAAGAGGTAAATATTCAAGCTTTTTTCGAATTCTTTTCATAAATCGTTTGCTTTTATTTTATTTTTGAATTCCTTTACGCGTGTGCCAACTTCCGTTTTTATTCTTTTTAAGCATTACGTGGAAAATAGTTCGCGGTTCAAGATGCGGATCGCATTATTGAACAATGCCAGAGCTGAGGACGTTGAAAAATATTAAACAGCTGGCGTGGTAAGAAGCTGTAAAGGATGCAATAAAATGAGTGAATTATTAAAATTCTCTTGAGCGGCTCATTGTGAGGTACAAAAATCTTTCTTTCTTTTTGAGGCACCAACCCTTCCTCAAAAATCATTCTTACATTGAATAACCGATATAAAAATATTGGCGCTACTGCACATTAAATTTAAATGGTCCATGAAATGGTGAGAAAGTACGTGAAGGAGAAACAAGGCAGACTTTAAAATTTCTCAATTCAAATATTAATTAAAAATTTAAAATAGCTTCGCTAAATTTACTTTAAAATGTATTAACATAATTTCTCTTTTTTAGAAAAAGTAGAATTATCAAAATGAGTATTAATTCGTGTAAAATAAGCATACTTCCAAGCCGCAGCTCCACAGAAGTAATTACTGTCTAGAAAAGAAAATTTCTTCGTCAAATTTCTAAAGCATTTTTATTTTCAGAAGTAAAATATTCTAAAATGCTAAAATGCTGCAATGTTAACAATGAAAAAGAATCAAAGTAGATGGTTCTTCCGTAAAAATCAATTAATAAATTAAATATTAAAATATGAGCAAACCATAAATTATTAAAATAGACAATACCATTATCTTTTTATATTAATATAAAAGTATATGTTAAAACATTAAATTAAACATTTCTTATCGATGTAAATACTCTAAATTCAACTAAATTCAAGTCTTTTAACCATAAAGTATTATAAGGGCAAACATTTGAGCCTAATACTATGTGTTCTTCTTTTTTTATGCTCATAAATTTTCATTGACGCCATTTTCTTAAAACAAAGCAGATTATCCCATGGAATAATTAAGATACCCCCTGATCGATTATCTTTGATATGTAATGGTTAAAAAATAGAAAAAGTATAAATGTTATTAATAATTTTCATGCCACAGAAAAATATTCAATACATATATAATAGAAATATTTCTCTTTTATTCATTTAAAGAAAGCTTTAAATAACACATTTTATAATGTACAAATAGAATACTGCACGAAAATAACTGTTAAAATGTTGAAATTCATAATGGGTTGAAGATTAAACAAAATATTTTTGGTAAATACAAAACTAAGTTAATTTTATAAGATAATATTTCAATATATAATAAAATGTATCTATAATGTTTATGAATTCATCAATATATTTAGAAGTTATTTTGTCTTAGATTCGAAGCAATTGTTTTAAAATTTCTTTATCAAAAATAAATATTTATTTTTCTACACCTGTGTTCATTGAAATCTTTAAAAATAGTATTTTTTGTCTCCCGCATTATATACAACTTTATTACATTTTACATATATTTTTTTTCAAATTTCCATTTTATTAAAAAAATGAGGTTTACCACTAATTAGCGATATTAAGAATTTTTTTATTGTTGTGTAATTTAAAAGCATGGGCCAGACACCATGTATTCCTGTATATATATTTGGCGTGCTAAACTTTTAGTAAAATATTTTTCCCCTAATATTTATGAATGTTTTAATAATAAATAGTAATCGAATACATATGACAGATTGTTTTATTACAGTATTTAACTCTAAGTGCCCTCTTTTTTGGAACACTGATATTTTCAGTTTGGAAAAGAGAAAGTAATTAATATGTTTTTCAATAAGATATCTTATATAAAATGGTTAGATTATTTATTGAACTGTAAACCAGATATTCTTTTTTATTATGTGAAAGTAAAATGTATTTGAATTCCTTTATTTTCTGCTTCTTAAATTGTATTAAATAATATCCGAATCTTTAAATACCTTTTAATTTTGAAGCAGTGCTATTCTATTTTTCCAAAACTGTTATTGTATATCCACTTTATCACTTTAACGATATAAGATTTTTAAAACAAAATAGCAATTCCGTATAAAGTCTTTTTATTTTTTTGGAAATATATAAATTATGAATTCATTAAAGGTAAACGAGAATGCAAGACTTCAATTATAAAATGCTTTAAATTCCCAACAAAAAATAATTGTTTGTCTTTATTAGGGAAAAGTATTTCTTTAATTTTTATTTCCGTTTCTATTTAGGTAATTTTGTACTCTAAATCTTCACTTAGGCGCTTATTTTACACCAATGTCTTCAGTTTTTTTTTATCATAAATTTTTATATGTTTCTCATGAAGCTTCTTTTCATAAGTGTTATTAACGAAAAAAATAATTAAAAGCACGATTTCAAAGATATTTTTAAAATATGAATACTGATCGTTGTCATTTTTGTAAAATTGAATCTGCTTCAAAGAAAATGAACTTCACTGTTTATGAAATAAAAGAGGTACTAAGCTTAAGATTAGAAACAGTTGTGAAAGTATTAATTCATTCTTTAGGCCCAAACACTATCTAATGTATATTTTGTAGGACGTTGTATTATTGAATTCAATTAATTTATATATACGTTTTAACTGGATAAATTAAGAGCAAAATGAAATACTGTTTACTTCTAATTTTTTTTAATGAAATACATTTTAATCAATATATTTTTTTTTTCAAAAATTAATGAACATATAGTGCGTTTTCTATTCTTTATACACTATATATGTATAAATATATTAACTATAAATTAAACAGTTCTTACTAAATGTGAATTGTACAAATAGTACGTATTTACAAAATGAATTTACATTAATAATATGACACAAAATGAGTTCGGCTTATTATTATTTTTTGAAAGAAGACATTTCTTATAACTAATTTCTGGACATAAATAATTAAAATAATTTGAAATAATTTACATAATTATAAAAAAGTGAAAGTAATTTGTAATTTAATTTTGCCTTTAACTTTATCGAATGCCCATTATACTTCGACATTTTACTATTTATTTGTATTTTATGTAATGAAAAATTCTCATTAATTGAGCAGATAAATTTAATCACAATTTACTTGCGCCGAAAAAAAATACCGACTGTATCAAATAGTTGTTTTACTTTTTCCCTTATGAATCACGAAATATATAGAATATTCAAAAATGCTATAAATTTTAAAAGCCTAATGAGTTATAATTTATTTCACACAGTAAATAGCTTTTTTATTATTAGTCCCATTTCAAGAAATTAAGGTTGAAATAAATTACATATAAATAATATATTTATTTCATTTGTTTAAATTTGAAAGTAGTTTTTGTACTAACGAAAAATGAAAGTGCTAACGCTCTGTGATGTATCAGTATACTCGGGAGTTGATTCATTTATATCCAATGTTTTCTTTAATATCCATTTCCACATGTTTCATTTTTATCCACTTAATGTTTTATTTTCTGTTGTTCTTCAACGTTGTTGTATTTATGTTTACTTTCATCTCTTCAAGTTCCTTTTCAAAATGTTTTTTTGAAAGCAAATGAAATTTTTATCGAAATCTATTTTTTAATCCCTAAAATTAATTTGTTGTAAATATTCCCAGTGATTTTGCAGGCAGGAAATTGTCCCCAAGTTGGGGCAGTAATTTATCTGTTATGTTTTACTTTAATTTACATAGTGAAACCCGATCATTTCGTTACACAAACTTAAAAAGAAAATTAGAAAGCTTTTGATGTTACCCAAACGCTTATGTTTTCTTTTTATTGTATAGTTATGGAAATGAATTTATAATAAGAAATATAATTGAATGTATTTCTTATATTAGTTCAGCTTTTTAGAATTCAACTGCACTTTCTGAATTTTTGATGTGAAATTACACGCCATTAAAAATAAATCTACGTTCTTATCACCGAAATACGAAAGAAACATTTAAATAAAATTCGTAGCACAACTAATGTTTTTCTTTATTTATTTTCGTAAAAACAAATAATGTATACGTTTATATACGTATTGTTAACAACACAAGTATTAAAAAGAAGATAATAAAAAGTTATATTAACTCTAAATAGAATGGAAGCGTAGTTGAAGTATTTTAAAGTATCGTCTATTTATGCCAAAACAATTTCTATGAAAAACCCTGTTCATGTTTCATTATTAATCAGGTGCTCTAATTTAACTTTAAGATATTTCAAGCTGCATGAAAGATGTTTAAACTTGAAAAAGAATTACATCAGAGTGTTAACAAATAAAATTTGATAACAGTCAAAGAAATATTTTCTAACTCTAAAATATAATATTTCACTCTTAAATAAATTTTAGTTCATTACATTTTGAGACAAAATTAATTTTTTCCAAAAAGTAGTATCAGTGATTTGTCTGAATTGAGTCTGATAAAACAATATCTGTTATGAAATATGATGTTGTACAGAGATAGGAAATTTGTACCTTTTCTACCCGGCGTATTGACAACCTGAAAAGAAATAAAATACCTCAGGGAATCGAAAATGACTTTTGCTGTTATCTGGATTATGATCTACAGCATGAAGTTTGGAACGTGAGATGTGCTTTGCTAAGTAACTGCTCCCAAGTGATATAAAAGTCATTGTAGTTATCGGAGCTTAGTGTCAACTGAAATGATCATCTGAAAGTGCTTTAATAGAAAAATGAAGGAAGGGATACAAATAGAAATAGTGTTCAGTAAGCATTTAGTGTCTAAAAGTGTACAGAAATGAACATTAAGAGCTGAAGAAAGAAATTAAGCAAGATCAAATCTCATTTTAAATGTTTTTATTTTGTCATGTAGTACTAATAATTTATGTTTTCATTAATCGATTAAAGCTTACAGAAAAGGTAGTTGATTAATATTGAACTACTTTCCAAAACTTTTTGTTAAATTAAAAAAACACACTCACACACATTATACATTATACATCATCATACTTAAGGTCTTACTTCTGACTATACAAGGACATTATTTTATCAACAAGCACTTTAATTGCGATTAGATTGTTCATCAAAATCCCTAGAAAAAATATTATTAGGTACAGAAAAAAATTTAGACACATTTTAATTACGATATAGAAAATATTTTTCACATATTTAACTAATTTTTAATAACAAAATGAGCAAAATCTGTAACATTAAAATTATATAGTGATACTAAAAACGAAAAAAAAAAAAGTTTATTGTAAAAAATAATAAAAACAGCTCTTTTCAAAGAAATATAAACAATTATAAATTAAATGTCAACCAAAACTTTTTATGAAAGATGTGAAATAAATATTTAATTTTGAAAGTTTTTCATGAGTTAATTATAAGTTAAAAAATGAAAATAATAAAAAATACGAAATTTATTCAGCTATTTTTGTCATTTGTATTGCAATTTGTCGTAATATAACTGGTAAAAATCGCAATGAGGATCTATTGCAATAATTGCTTTATGTCTTAGTGGCCTTTATTGTTTGACGTTATTGGAGAGTTAATCATGATGCAAAATATAGTTTGTGTTTAATTATTTTTTTATTATTCCCATCATGTAAGATTAAGTGTATGTAAATTAATAATAGTGGATTAAACGTATTTATAGTAATAATAATTATGTCCAAGAATAGAAATGGCAGTGTAACGTTCTTTATTTTTCCGTTTGTTTGAGAAACGCTTGTTTTGATTTCATGATTTATTTACTTTAATAATGTGAAGTGTGTTGTACTTTAATATTTTCACACTCGAGTTTATTCTAGTTTTAATTCTATTTGTGATGGAACAATTTCAGAGTTTTCAGAAGTTTACTTTATTTTGTCGTGATATTACAGATTTAAGTTGTACGTTTTGTCATTGTTAAGTGATTGTTATCTTTTGTTAGTGTGGAATTATATCTAAGCTTTTCTATTTCAAAGTAGTATAATTTTAATAAACTAGGTAAATCATTAAATTTCTTCGTAAATTCTCTATTTAATTGACACTATTTTGTAAATAATAATTTACTTCTTGCTGAGGTGTATTTTAATTGATTTCAGAGTTTATTATAAGTTGAATTATTTTCGAAATCCATCCAAATTACATCAGAAAATATTTTTAAATTACGTTATTGTGTACTATTTTTCTTTGTTGATTCTATTTATTTTCAACTGCTAAATAAAACTTGAAAATTCCTTAAAAGCGTAAATGAACTATGTCAAAACTCTATAACAGTAAGATGTTTTAAATTTTATGCAAAACATTTATTGAAGTTTGACAAAAGCATCATTTATTTGAAGGATTTCAAAAAACAATATTTGAAATTTTCAGCTGATAAGAAAAATTGATTTTCATTATATCAAATTAAAATTAACATAATGTCAATAAAATGATTCATAAGATAATTATAAAATAATTCATTGTGCTATTACCTGAATGAGGAACTAAATTCTCATTGCTTTTTCAAACATTTTATAACATTGAGCGATGTGGAATTTTTTTTTTTTTATTTTACTCTACATTTATAATTGAAATAAATGGCCCATTAACATTTGAAATATTGTTGTTGGAAATAGTTGCAATCTCTTAAAAAATTATGCATTTTATTACAAGTTGGAGAAATTTTTGCTATTTATTATATGCAAGTAGAAAAATTAAATCACTAATTTCCTCAGCCACATGCAATTTTGAATTTTGTTTATAACTATATGCAAATTTCTTGATTATACTCTCCATGTAAGTTTATTTGTACAGTTTTAATCGTATTGAAATGAGTAATATAACGTAAGAAAGTAGATTATAAGTAAGCAAATTTGTTTATAACTATCCCAAATTGAAAAAAATCAATGAACTTAAACCAGGCTTATAATGGTATTTTTTATAAATCATTTTGCGTTTATTAATTATTACTCATAATAAGGTAATAAATAAGTTCTTAAAATTAAACTAATTCCTTTTTATTCTCTGGAAAAAAGTAGTTTATTAAATGAAACAGGTTTTATCGCATTTCTATATCCAACCTTATTAAAAATACACATAACACCAGTGACTATCACATCAATTACTCCACATCTGCATTTTTACATTAAATATGTTCGCAATCCTACCAAATCTAGTATTGTAAACGATATAATGAAATATGACTTTAAAGGAAAAGGTGAAATTTTTAAACTAATGGAAAACTTAGACAAGTGATGCTCGTAGAAAATATTTATAAAAATGATAATTTTGCATCGATGAAGAAATAATTCTTAATGAAAATGTATGTGGATAGAGAATCGACTGAGTAGGGATCCGATGCAATAGCTAAACCTTGTTTACCATTGGGCCACTGAGGGGCCTTACTCTGCTAAAGCCGCAACATAGGTTTTGAAATCATGACTGATAAGTGGACGAGCTGAAGAAATGGAACGAAGAATTCAGTTTACCTATCCTATTTCAGTGGTCAACTGTGTTTCTAGAACGTACTATCATAGTCGGAGGAATTCAATTTCATTAACTCTCATCTCTCACTGAGATTATATCAAGGGAACAACGGACTTCCGAAAAAAAAAAGTTCTGAATTAACATAGGTTTGTGTACAAATGTATGTCTTATGATTTTATAGGACTTCAAAATTTAAACAAAAAATCACACAAGAGCAATTTTGTTAGTGTATATATTTATTGTAAAAAGGGCATTTTATACAAATATAAGCACAAAGTAAGACTTTCTGTAAAAACTAATAACTCAAAAGAAAATAAAAGCATTGACATTTTGTAAATTGAATAATACGGAATATAATCGTATCTAAGGAATGCACTATTATTTTGGTAATATAGTCCCTACGTAGGAATTTATGGTAATTCGAGTTCAGAGAGAAAACTGAAATTTTCTTTAAAAGTCAAATGTAATTTTCACTTTATAGCTCTATAAAAGCATTCTACTTAATATAATATTTTAAGAATAATTCATTTTAAATATAAGTATATGAAAAATAAATATTTATAAATTTTTATGTTGATTGACGTATCATATTTAGGGATATTGTCTTTTACAGTAATGAAAAATGTCTTTTTAAGAGCATTTTTGGTCAGAGAAGTTTTCATGATCAAATATTAAGAAACCAATTATGAAATTCTGTTTCTAATTCAAATATATATTCAAAACTAAATATTGAATTTTAAAATGGGACCAAAATAAAAAAAAAAAAGAAATTGTTATATTGACCAAAACTTGAGTTTTGAAGGTGTTCTATCACCTTAATTTATTACTTTTTATATAATTAAAGTACAAGGGTTGCTTAATAAAATACGAAACTCTCAAAAATCTTTACAGAAAGTTAATAACCGAAATACAGCATTAAATATAATAAATTTATGAGGTTTTAAGAATTTTCTACAAATCCCAGCTAAATGATATGGTAGGGACTAGGGATGCAAAAAGTTTGTTGGACAAAGATTTGTGCATTTATAACTTAATATGTTGATATTAATATCTTTCATTTAGCTTGATTATGCTCATGTGACTATGTTTCACCAGTTGTGAAACGAATAAATCATCGAAGAAATTTTATATTTTGAGAAACACATTTGTTTTGGTAATATGAACATTTTGAAAACTCATGCTTCCTCTGTCATAATACACAGCTGCCCATTAAAATTGCAACATCAGGAAGAAAAGCAAATATAAAAAGATATTTATTGCATTTAAACAGTATGGAAGAGTGACAAAATGATTCATTTTGCAAGCAGTTGGGAAGTACACAGGGGAGTGAATTTCGCAGAAATAGCAGCTACCGCTGGTAGCTAAAATGGCCCTTAACTGGTTAGACATGGAGTCGAAATGGGCTTGGATGATAGAAACGAGCAACACATTCCATGCTACTTTACTTCTATGCCCCACTTCATCAACCGTGTAAGCAGGATAGCAGTGATTGACCAGTCTTTCAGCAACCCATGGCCACATGTTATCAATAGGTGGCAAATCTGAAAACTTTGCAGGGCAGGACAACAATCGAGTACCTTGTGTATCAAGGAAGAACACGACGTGACCAGAACACGAAGTGCTGCATATACACATGCATTATCTTGCTATAAAGATGGCGTTTGGTTGGCCTCGTAGATAAGGCACAGGAACTGGGCGTAAGATGACAAAATGTACTACTCTGCATTCCAATTACCGTTGATCCGAACCAGAAATGTCCGTGTCGTGTGCCCATTGCCTACCGAAATCACCATACCAGTTGTAGGGCCCCTATACAGATAGCAAATGTAAGCAGGCGACTAGAGGTCTCCTCTGGTCCTCCGGACATTTATACGGCCATCAGAATACTACACTCAGAACTGGAACTCAGCTTAATAGACGACATTGTGCCATTTCTGTATCCAGCGTAGTGGTTCGGCGCACCAAACTCTTCTTAGCCCTCTATGCTGCATTGTCAAGGGAATCAGAAGTAATGGTCTCCGTGCTGACAGCCCACACTGCTGCAAACGTTGTCACGCTGTACAAGCGGTACTAGGTGTTGCCTACATACCCATTTCCTGAATAATAATAAATGATGAGGTTGTCAGATTTTGCAGGGCTTAGCTCCCAGTATGATTGTCCTCTCGGGCGTTGATCAGGGGAAGGCGTGATGATCCTGTGTGCCATTCAGCATGAACAATCCAATTATTCCAAATTAGCATGACAGTGATTAGATTTGGACCTGTGAAATGAACTATCCTGTCTCAATCGAATTCCGACATTTGCTGGTAAGCTTTTCTTCTTCTTCTTTGAAGAATGATACAATATTCTGAGCAAACTCCGACCTTACAAAGCGCTTTTGGAATAAGAAATCCACAACACAATTTTTCCCTCGTGCTGTGCTTCAGATGTCGCTTCTGCCTCTGGCATCGTCTAAAGGCTCTTAATTGCATAATTTAACCTCTTTTTCCTAACGTGTGATTTTGACGTTCGTCAGATCATTCCTTCCTCATGTTGCAATTTTAATATCCAACTATGTAATTTTATTTACATTTGCATTACAAAAAAATTATTTCTGTACTTGAAAATTATATACGTATTTTATGTAATGCCTTTAAGCTCATTTTTCCCAATTTTCAATTATGTGTGGATATTTCAATTATGATGATGGCGTCGTACTTCTGAGATGAGTTTCAAACAACAAAGAGAGCATCATTTGTCTTTTGCGACTTTCCTCTCTTCCCAAAGATAAAATAAACCTTAAGAGGCATCACTTATGTTCTGATATTGAAATGAGTGCTGCCAATAATGTCTGATGTCTACAACAAATACATGCATTCTTATCCGATGGACTTACCAATGACTGAGTAGTCATGGCCTCTAGCAGTATAATTACTGTCGATTAGTGGTTTGAGACCATATTCTACTAGACCACTGTTAGGTGGATTTGATACAAGTTAAATTTGTACAAGTTAAATTTGATACAAGTTAAATTTGTACAAGTTAAATTTGATACAAGTTAAATTTGATTCAAGTTAAATTTATCTGATTATTAATATCATTATCTTAATGATTTATTGATCTTCGGTAAACAGTAAATTTACACGTTGTTTTGTATTTTATACTCGTAATTATTTATTCTGATTCCTAAAATTCTAATTTAGTTATTACTGATTCACTGCATTTATAATTGAAAATGAAAGAACTTATTTTATGCAGCAATATATGAGATAAAGTAAATGCCTTTAATTTTCACATTAATAAAGTAACTTCTTAGAATAGTAATATATAAATATCAATTCTTAGAAATATCATTCTAAATTATTTCCATCGCAATAAATTTTTAAGAAAATTATGATTAATATTATCGATGTTTTTCAACATTTTCAAATATTCTGTCGTTGCAAAATGGATAATGCTTTAAATATTAATTTCTTAATGATTCACTTTTAACAATTCTCAAATCAGTTAAACTAATAAAAATTACAATTCAATTATATAACTTGTCTATTGTTTGCTATATATCCAGTATTCTAATATTTAGATGTAAGCATAAATATTTTTGCTACGTATCTTTTTTAATTTGTTAACGCATTCATATTTCATTTTTTTTTTTCATTTTATGATGAAATCGATGCGTTTTAACTAACAACGTAACTACGTAGAGGGAATATAGCATATTTAAAATAAGTTTAATCTCTCTACTAAATCATAATCTATATTCAAGAACCAAAGGACTGATGAGATTTTGAACATCACTGCTAAAACCTTTCTTTCTGTCTTTGTAGAATAACTGAGTAAATCATTTTTCTCTCTCCCTGTATCATGAAAATATGGCCCCACATGATAGCAAGTTTTGTTTTTAAGTGTCGATCCTTGTAATTCAGTTGTATCTATGGGAATGTCAAAATATATAATTAGATAATTCAGTTTAGGCTGAAGAAAATTTGAGGTCCCTTGTCTATAGAAAATAATGAGCTAGATTTGTCCAGGGAAGGTAATATGTTTGAGTGCTTCTTCCCATTCAGGATATCATCTAAACTGTAAGGTATTTGAGGAATTGGTATATGGCACACTGGACGAATATCAGAGTCAAAGTTAGGATAAGATATTTTTATTTTTTTTCTATTAAATCCATTTACAACTACCAAGCAGAAATAACAGTTGTTAGTGGAAGTCTTCTGCTCACGCTATATCACAAGAATGCAAAACGAGATGAGTATTAATTAAGCCATAAACAAAGAAATTTCATAAATTTTCTTCACAAAATTAAAAGAAACTACGCCTTATTTTGTAGTTTCAATTCGAAGTTATCAAAGTAATCTTTCTACACGAAATCACTTAAGTTACATTGTTGACTTTTTTTATTGTGTATTCACCACAAATGAAACAAAGTTGCTCAAAAAAATAAATCAACTTCTTGGAACCATAATCTAGGAATAAAAACACGAGCATATTAACGTTTGAATGCTGGATGTAAATTGAGTGTGGTTTTATATAGCAAGTGAGTTCTTCATGTTATTTAGCTCATTAAAACTAGTCTATTCTGACAGAAGGTTCATTTATACCTATTACCAGTGCCCTCCAGAGATCACGTAGGAACATGGTCTACCGAGAATGTAATATCCCTCACCATTCGCTATAAAGTAATTAAATCTGTTTGCACATGATCACACCTGATTTTTCTCTAAAGATAAACCAATTTCACTTCCTCATACCATTCTTCTAATTTTTGTTTTCATATTCGAATCCAAGTGTATTGAATAAAATTAATATGGCAAGTCCTGGTTTTTATGGAGCTTTGTAAGATCTAAAATACACTATTAGATTTTAAGTTAAATATGAAAATCAAGCTAAATGAAACTAAAATCTTCAGTTTTATAAAACAAAATTGATCAGACCGAACGTTTGTAGTATTACTTTCGGTCTTACTAAGATAAAATCTATAAGTAGAAGTAAAAAGCTCCTGATGCAGTTTTTCTAGTTGTAGATAAATATAATTGATATATGGTTATTAAAAAGGCTCGAGATCCAGTTCTTTGTCTCTTAATGAAACACGATTTCTCTAGCATGAGAAAAAAAAAGATGCGCTTCGTAAAAATAGAAAAAAAACAGTTACATTAAAGTCATCAAAAGGTGACGCTGCACCAAAATCTAAGGAGTTTCTTGCAGATGGATTTTATCAATGAAACAAAATTGAATAGTTCTTTTGAGTTTCTTTAGTTACATTAAACACTGAAGAAGGTAATTATTTAATTCAAATCTTTGATGAACTACGTAGCAGTAGTATTCTCACGAGTATGAAACCATTTAATGCAGTACATGGCAACATAGGATTTAGAACAAAGTAACAAGTGCATGGGAACCTTTTGATATATATCAAAATTTTGTTGCTGAAAAATCATTAAGACTATGCCTTGTAGTTTGAATGCTTACTTTCAAAGAAAAGTCTCTTTTCATAAAATTATTTTATAAAAAAAAAAAAAAAAAAAACAGCATTGTAGCTGCTATTCGAAAATTCCGGTGATTAAAAAATGTTATATTGTGAGTATGTATGATTGCGGAATTCACATGCAGCAGGTAGACTTAGGATTCTTCTGGGCAGAGAATGATAACATTTGGACAATGCTAGCATTGAAGAAGCTGACAATGCGTTGTAGTAGATATATCCAACTAGTCGCCAAATGGAAATGGAAGTTTATCAGCTGTTGCAAATAAAGTCGACATGACAACATCCACGGTGAGAAAAATGATGTGTAACATACTGGGCAACTATTCGTGCAAAGCGTACAACAGCTACATCAAGATGATCCAAAATTCAGCTAATATTTTCACAATAATTTATTGCACGTATAAATGGTGATGAAAATTTTCCTTCTAATATTCTGTGCAGCAACAAAATGCATTTTAATGTATATTAAGTGTGCATTTAAGTGAACACAAACAACTAATGCATTTAAAATCCGAAGTTTGTTCAAAAAGCTCAATTCAATACAACAAAAGAGACACTGTGGGGGTATTACCACAACTTTTGTTAAAGTTGCAATCTTTTGTTCAGAAATCAACGACTTCATGCTCCATTGCATGCACCATAAATGTGAACATATATCGAAATGTATTGTCAAGTTTTTTTTATTCAAAACTTGTGTGTGCAACAAAGAGACTGGCTTAAAGATACCGAAGAGCACTCAAGATGAGTCAAGACGGTGTATTATCTCATGCTACTAGCTCAGTTCAAACTTTGTTAAAATGATTTTTCTCACAAGATATGTTGTTTGTCGTTATTTCCATTCAATATGGTCATCATGAAATTTTTGGTATGGATAATTTGAAAGTATCTGTGTCTAAATACAAATGTCAAACGACCTCTGATCTGAAGGACAATATTACACTTCACTTTCACTCATCCACACAGGATAATTTACCCAATGAGTACATGATGGAAAATAAAGGAGGTTTTAATGAAAATGAATGATTTTGATTTTGTTTTTCATTTATCGAAAATGGAACGATCTATTTTTATTTTGGATGCTGACGCAGATTAAAATCATAACATACCATTACCTCTTTTTTCTGTATTGCTTGCAGCCATATATCTCATTTTTTTAAAAAAATAATTTAATAACAAATTTAAAAAAAAAACAATTTTAGACATGGCAAAGTGTCATCCATAAACGTAAATATTTTTTATTTTATTTTTCGGCTTTACATTCTAGTGAAGTTATGTTTCGTTGGAAGCTAAAGAACTGGTTGTAGAACATTCTGAATTGACAAAATTTAATTATAATACTACTGAATGTACAAACAAACACTCATATATATATATATATATATACAAACATGTATTATATGCAAAATCAATAACGAATAAGAAATTGAGACACTTAAACAATTGAACAAATAAAGAGATAAATTGTCTAATGAAACATTATTTCATTAGTACATGTATTAGGTTATTTGTATGAGATATTGGAATGTGTTAAAACTCGCGTTCCTGTTGTTGAGAAGGAAGATAACCTATTGGTGGTCAGGGATTGTTGGCATTGATATATTTATTTTAAATCGCATTCCATTATCTCCTATATGAGAATGAAAATTGGCAGATTCTAGAATATTGATACGAATCAGATTGAGTATCCAGGTACGATTTTTGTAGTATTATACATGATTCTTTCAGACAGACTTCCTTAAAAAATAATAATTAGGTGCTTTACTGTTATAGAATTGCCCGTGATTCACGCCATATTCGTGGAACGTTTGCCATATCGGTCATGAATCGATATCTTTAGCTCCATGTTTATGAACATAAATTAAAATTAAGAATCAATAATCAAAAAAATTGAGAGAAAAACAATAATCAAAACTCAGTAAAAAGATTTTCAGAGCTTTCTTTACTAAATTCTGAAGTAAAGTGTCCTTCATAACGAATTTTTTTTTTTCAAATATTAAATAACTCCTTTTTTTGGAGTATATTTTTAATCTCTTAATTCTCTGTTCATTAATTTAAGTTAACCAAGACAACTTCGACATGGAAAAATGAACTTATTTTACACCAATTTCAAATAATCCTAACTTTCTGAAATTAAAAGTAATGAATGTCATATTTTGACAAGTTTAGTTTAGTTTTATTAACGTCACACTATTAGCAACACGAGCACTATTGGAGACATACCTCGTAATTTTGAAGCACGGTCAAGTGACGAGGACGACACATGAGCTGGCACCTCCTCTCCTAACATCCACACCACACCAAAGGTGGAAAGTTCGGCCTCGACAGATTTAACGTGCGTTAGCCCCGGCTACACGGCGGCTCTTTGGTGGGAAAAAAAGGAGAAAAGCTTTAAAAGGAGAAAATGTCACTTTCGGTTATGATTCTGAATATATAAATACTATTTTGTATTCGAATGATTTCAATACGTATTGTAATTTTAAATGTACATAAGTTGCTTAGTTTCAAACAATACCGTTACATTACTAGCCTGCGTATTTAATGCAAACGATAAGAAAGTATTTTATGATTATTTTTAAACAAGTGAAGCATTATCTTTTTAAACTATTTTTTATAATAATAGTTACATTCTCATTCGATGAGTATTTTGGAATTTTATTTAAAAGATGTAAAAATTATTTTCGTCATATGCTCCAGTATCTTCAATAAATGTCATTAAATATTTTGATAGAGATTTTTGGAAAGCTAGAGATTGAGACCTCTTTCCTTACAATTCAAAAAATATGCAATGATTTATAACAAAGGAAACAAGAAGAAAAAAAATTAAGATTTAAAAAAAATAATGATTTGAAAATTTAGAAACAGGTTATCGTTATGTAAAACATGTTCAACGGATGATATTATAGATTGTAGTTTTAATAATAATAATATGGAAAATTTTCTACAAATATTTATTTTATGAAAGAAGTTAGTAACATTTGAGATGATAAAATTGAAATATTGGTATGCGCCTAGCGAACTATTATAAACTAAACTCTCAAATATCATAATATACAAGTGTTTAATCAAGATTTCAGATACATTTTTTTAAAGAAATTATCTTATTTTATCTTTTTGTTTTTTTTTTGTAATAAAATTTATTTCAGTGTGTTAATACTTATGTTCTGTTTTGAGTTATGTTTATTTTATTTAAGCAGAATACATAATCTGATTCAAATTGAAGGAAATACATGGATATTTCAATACCTAATTTTGATTAATTGCAATGTATTTTCTTCAAAAGCATTAATTTAATAATAAGATTTTTAAGAATTTTTTTTTAAAATATTCGGTACGAATAAAAAAAAATATTTGAGTTGTTTTTTTTAAAAATGTATCTACCAATTATAAGCAGAGCTATAAAACTTTGTATAAATCGAGATTTTTCTTTCGAATTTTTAAGGTCTCCTTTTTTTAATAAAATATCTGTATTCCAAAAAGAGTTCTTTAACGAAAAGTTTCTGTTAAATTTAGATCCAGTGCATTTTGACTGAAAGAAAAAAAATTTGGATTTTCGCATGAAAGCTATTGGCTTTCAAATATTATATGGCATTTCAAAAACCAGTTTATCTCTTAATTCTTTACTTTTCTATTTTCCTCAACTCACCTTCATCAATATTTATACATAAGATGCATTCATCAGTAGTAAAGAATTTTTCGAATGAAATATTTCTGAGTCGATGGTTAATTCAAACTCAGAAATAAATTCACTGAGATAACAATTTTTTTAAATAATTCCCCCATTTTATCACTTCTGATCCGCTTTTCCACAAAAGGTTGAACTTACAATGTTTCAAACCCTTCAGCTGTGGTATTGTTCAATCATGAGATCCGTTTCTTGTGCTATATTTACCCACGAGGCCTGAAAAAAATAAAACACAAGTTGACATTCACGCCTCAGGGGGATTTCTAAAAACGATTTAAGAAAAAGAATCCGAAAGAGGCTTGGATATATATTGCGTGTCTCTTACCACATCAAAATAAAGGGAAAAGGAATGTTCTCTCTTATTCTTTACATTTCACCCTTTGGGAATTTCCAGTTATTTTAAAAAATACACGTGGGTATTTTTTTTGTAAAGTTCAGAATCGATATGCACTGCAACTATTTTTTAAAACTAGAAGTACAGCATTTTCATGTTTGACTTATCATGTGTATGGTGTTATATATATATATATATATGTGTGTGTGTGTGTGTGTGTGTGTGCATTGATTTAACTTTAATTTAATAATTTCTCTGAGTAAAAATTTAATTTTCTTTCCTGTCATATTCTCTAATTCAAAAGGAAAGAGTTCATTTTTATTTACTGATCCAATTCAAATTTATTGGATCACACGCTCATAAAAGTTGCTTAATCTACTTTTCCATGATTGTAAGTCTGTCAGAAATAATCCCTTCTAGACTCTTTGTCCATGGCTGAAATCCCTAGAATCTTTAATGCTGTGTCACGTGGAAAATCTCTACACTGTAACTTGATGCAAAGCGAAGAAGCGCTCTCTTACGATTTTTTCTGCGCTATTGTATTGTTTACCATATCGCGGAATTGTATCTCCCGCCATGAGTGAAGATGCTTTTCTCTCTCACCTAAAACAAAATACGTAATAGTTAATCTTGAACTTGGTTTCGATTTGTTAGTAAAGTTAAAAGAAAGGCATTACACAGACATTAAGGATTGCCCTGTTTGGCCTAATGAAATTAATCTTCATAATATTTTAGCATTAAAAGAGAAAGAGAGAAAGACTAAACAGAGTAATTCTTTGGTTGGACTTTTCCTGACTATTTCCAACAAGATGCCCGCTTGAAGGCCTCAAACTACCTAACTTCCAGGTAAAAAACACGACTAGGCTATCGTCTCCTGATGTATCTGGGATAACATGATCGGTGCCGATGCATGGACCGGATGCAAGACCTGAAGCTTCTCAGAAGAATATTTTCTTAATGCTAAACCTTTAAAGTTTTTGCTCTTTTCGTCATATGTGAAGTACTCATCTGAATTTAAAGAAGCTTCAAGTAAAATTACAACAATTTTAAAGTGTGATCTCTACATGATTGGATACTCCTGGCACTTCAGTCAAGTGAAATGATAAATAAATCATGATAATATATATGAGGAAAATTTGCTTCAAATAGAGACAGTGCAAGTTTCACCTAATTATCCATTTTAACGAAGAACTTCAAGGAATTGTCTTTTAAAGAGAAAATTTACTGTACTTGGACGTTTTGCATTTCAACTCAAGTTATGTTTCAAATTTATTTCTTCGTTTCCAATAAATCAAAGAATTTTAAGAATATAAAAATTAGGAATTAACAAATATTGTGCACTTTACATATGCTAATTTTTCAATTCATTAAATTTTAAATTTAAATTATGTGAAATTTTTCAAAAACATAGCACTGTGTTCTGTATCTATATAATTTCCAATTTTGAATTTTTTTTCTATTTTGTAATTATATTGCATTTTATCTTTATTTAAATTTGTAATTATGATGATAAAATTGCTTGATTTTTGCTTAATTAAAAATTTTAATACTTTAATTTTGATAGTTTTTATAAAATTAAAAAGTTAGCATATATAAATATTTAATTAAATGGGTTGAAGGTTATTGAAAAGTATTGTACCATATGTTGTGTATATATCTAAAATTGATGTTCTTATTATGTCATTTAAGTGTTAATTAATGTTATTAAGGTCAAAAAGAAATAGTAAGCTATTATAAAATAATTATGGAAGATAAAAATAACCCAAGAAATTCTGAAACTGAAAATGATTCTATTGATTCACTGAACGATAAAAATGAAAAATGAACTTCCTACTATTTCTTTTGATGCTGACAGTGGGATGAGAGTGAAATTGTGGTTAAGTTTTTTTAATCAGGCATGCAATCATAATAATTAAGATGAGGACTGGAAACTTAAAAATATTTCAAACTTTTAGATGGACTCAGCATTAAATCAATGTATTAATTCATATTTGAATATTTCTAATTTATATGATGTTTGTTGTGTTCCAACTAAGCATTTTTTTGAACCCAGTGTAATTAACTTTACCTATTTTTCCCAACATAAGTTTAACCCGAATGAGACATTATCAGAATGTTTTGATAAGAAATTAAATTGTGGGTGAAAATAACGGTTTTCACCTCAATTAATATTAGAAGATATAACAGATGGGTTGCTACCCATTTAACACAATTAGTAATAATCAACCTATCTGTCTCCATATCAGAATGGCTCACAGTGGTGACTTAACTTTTCAAGATACAAGAATCTAAACAGGAACATTTCAAGAACAAGTAGACCAAACCCTAATAATAGACTACCTGCTTCTTTCTTGACCAGGTAACCAACATCATTTGTAACTCGACCACCAAACTATTTCAGGCCTAATTTCCAAAATAACTAGAGGCCGCGTCCAAACAACGTAAGTTATATTCGTCCACTTTTTGGATATAGGCCAAATCATAACTCTCATTTTCAGCTGGGATTGCCAACTTTACCTTGTAGATTTTGCACAAGACAAGGCATTTTTATTACATATCATTGGTCACAAATGTGTCCTTTGAGGCAACCTAATTTTTGATCAACTATCTCATGTCTAACTCTGTTTCCCAGTGCACAGGAAACCATGTTAATCCGGAACAGAATCTTAGGAAGAATCAAAACACCTCTACTGAGGCCACCAGGACATTGACAATTGCTAGTGTCCGAACATCTCTCAAGAAAATCACATACTTCAACAATCCCAAGCCTAGATAACTTAGGATATTTACCTTTTTTTCTTGACAATATCAATTTTGTTATTGTCACAGGATCCACTGTCTCACTTATGTTAACATACTTCGATGAAAGAGAAAGAAGACTAGTCCTCTCAAAGTAAATTAAACCTATTGCAAATTTCACCTTAATTTATTGTAAGAGACATATTTAAAAATAGGAGAAGTTAAAAAAAAATAAGATTACATTTTATATAACAATTTATCTTGCCTAAGCTTAGGACTTCCTCATTGTAGTCTATTTAATTGATCATATTAAAAATAGATTAATACAAAATGAGACAATTATTACAAATTTGAGTGTCCAAAAATGAACAACAATTAACTTTACACTTATTAGAAGAAACAAGAAAAAAAATAGACACTCAGGATAGTATAGTCATTACTTCAGAGGACAATTTTCCACCTTTGATTGTAAAAGAGTTATTTGATTCTGTTACGTCTCTTGTGTCTGAATATTCGCATATTTTTGTTTAAGTAAGACTGATGTAGGTCAAATTTAAAAATAGCCCCCTAGAATAGTGATCACCACTGATTTACAGTCTCTCAAAGAGCATACAGAACATCAGCCACTAATGAAGATGAAATTAATAAACAAATAAAGAATTTACTGAATGCAGGGTTAATTAAAGAATTTAATGGTAATTATTCCACTCCTGTAACTTAAGCTTGTAAGATTGAGTAAGACTGATGCTGAACCATTACCAAGAAAAGATACTTTATTAGGCAAATTCACCCATGCTAAAATTTTCTCAAACCTGGACCTTGCACCTGGTTACTGGAACAAACCACTTCATGAGAGAGATAAACATAAACTTGCTTTCGTGAACACTGAAGGCTTATATGAATTCCAAGTTTTACCTTTTGGCTTCAAAAATGCACCAGCAATATTTATTCGCACAATTTGCAATATTCTAAGCAAATATAAATTTTCAAAATTTCATGTCATTATTTGTATGACAAAGTGGCTTTTCCCAACTCCTTAGAAGAACACTAAAACAAATTTTAAAAACGTATCAAACAGAAAATATTAAATTAAAATTTTCAAAATTTGTTTTTGCAAAAGATAAAATTAATTTTTTGGGTTTTGAGGTCAGAGACGGATACATCTCTCCAGATAACCGTAACATTGAAGGC
Source organism: Nephila pilipes (assembly GCA_019974015.1). Lineage (NCBI taxonomy): Eukaryota > Metazoa > Arthropoda > Arachnida > Araneae > Nephilidae > Nephila > Nephila pilipes. The sequence continues at coordinate 254,538 of BMAW01049877.1, read as the reverse complement.
ATCAGAAAATTACAACCTCCAAAAAATGTAAAACAACTTTAAGATGTTCCTGATTCAGTAAATGTTTATAAGTATATTGATTGTTATGCTAAGATTAGAGAACCTTTAAACAATCTTCTTAAAAAAGATCAACAATGACTATGGACAGAGCAATGTCAAAAAGCTTTTGAATTATTAAAAACTAAATTAATAACAAACGTCTGTTTTGCAATAATATGATCATATAGTACCTTTTCATGTGTTTTGTGATGCTTCACAAGTAGCAAATAGAGCTGTCTTTTTTAAACAGCCTGATAGTTCTCGTAAATTACATCTTGTATCATATCACTCTAGAACTTTAAGAAAATATGAATAAAATTATTGTACAACAGAATTGGAATGTTTGGCTACAGTAGATGCTTTTGATAAATTTTATTATTATTTAAAAGGGAAAAAATTCATAATTCATCAGACCATGCTGCTCTTGTTTGGCTAAAAATGTAGAATATTTAAGGGATCCATTATTTAGATGATCTTTAAAATCAAGCGTGTTGGATTATGAAGTTAAATACTTAAAAGGGACAGCTAATGTTGAAGCTGATTTGTTATATATCAAACCATCGTACAGCCCAATAATCCACCATACTGTGCATTTACTTGAACTAGATGAAATAAAACATTTCCGAAATAAAGATAATTTATATAATTCAAAATGTAAAAAAATTGATGATGTACTTGTACTCAAAAGAAAAGTTTAGTTAAAATAGTTGAACTTTTTTTCTCAGGATAAAAGTTTTGCAAAATGCTCATGAACAATTTGGACATCCAGGTACTCAAAAAATGATTAATTTGAATACTCCCCAATATTTTTGGTCTCATATTAATCAAGATATATCAGTTTTTGTCAAACATTGTCATGTTTGTCAGAAAAAATAAAAATAAAAGGAAAAGGAGATTTATTCTGTTACAAACTGTTCCCCCTACGGATAAACCTTTTGAATGTTTTTCTGTTGATACTGTTGGAGGATTTAATTATTATATTTCTATAAAAAAGTGTCTTCATATAATAATTGATCATGCAACGAGATATATTTGACTTTTCCATCAAAAAATGAGAATTCTGAAACTTAAATTAATATTTTAAAAAAAATTTCAAATTCAAATACCAACTAAATTGCTAACTGATAGAAATGGTACTTTTACCTCATCTATATTCAAACATTTCCTTAGAAATTATAATATCAAACACTTATTAACTTCTTCACACCCCGCACATACTTACGGAAAATGTGAATGTATGAACCAATCTTTTATAACTAAATTAAAGTATAAAGTTAATTCCTCCCCGACTAAAAATCCATGGACTAAACTTTTGGAATGGGTAATAAAGGAATATAATTTAACACCACATTCCTTTACAAAATTTCTTCCTGCATATTTGTTATATGGTACTTTGCTATATAATTCTCCATTAAATCAAAATCAAGTTTATCATCCAGTAGAAGAAGCAGGAACATTGGATAAAAACAATGCAACCAAATATCATGATAAAAAACTTAGATATGATGCTCGTTTCATAGATTCCCATTTCAACTAGGTGGCATTGTGATGTATAAGGAACTTAACTATCCAAATCGTAGAAAATTATCACCAGTTTTTTTAGGAGCATATGAAATTGTAAATAAACTTTCTGATGTAAATTATGAAGTAACTAAACCAAATGCTATAACTAAGAAATCTACCGATATTGTTCATATGTCAAAGTTAAGATCTTATTACTCTCCAGAAGAATTAAAATTAAGTGGTGAATAAACAATACTGTTGCTCGTACAAAAAAATATCAGTGCGCCATAAATAAATAATAGTAATAATTAAGTAATCATAATATATATATATACAAAAAACTCTGCCCTTTTTGTTATTTATTTTACCTCATTGTGTTGACTCAATGTTTTCACTCTTATGACTCAATGTTTTCACTCTTATAAGAGTTTTGGTGTTGTGATTGCTATCACAAGATAAAAATTTCTGTAGTCGTATAGAAACATGAGAGTCTACCTCGAGTACTAGGGTTAATAACTCAATTTGTCACAAATCTGGCTGGTGACGACCAAGGGCAACTAGCAGAAGTGCGACGCACTTCATTGAATTTCTAAATTCTATGAAATTAATATTAACAATATAGTGTTTACTAGCTTAGTTACCACTCCAAAATGAATTTCCTTTTGCTCATGGTTTCTATCAATTCATACAGAGCAGGAGTAAAAAGAAAAGCGACCTTCTTTCTTTTGGCCTTGTCCTTAAAATTATCTTGTGGTTCTTATGCCACTATAATTTTTATATTTTTACTGGGATCCACATACTACTAATTACACTTTCTGTGGTTCAAGTATAGGCCCCAAAAACACAAGTATATTTTCTTTTATATTTTGTTTCAATGTAGAGTGTATTTACAAAAATATTTTTTTATTATATGCATTCATGAAATTTGTATGTTTTTATATTATGCTCTACCACAGAAATATTGGTGTACTGATAACTTCGTATTAAACAATATACATTTTTTCTTAAATTTTAAGTGTTTTATCTATTTCAAAATTTGATGGTATACATTCCTAGTTAGGATTGGACTTTTACTTTGTGAACTGAAACCATCAACTTAAAACAGTTGTATTAGTTAAATGATGGTGTTTATAATATTTTATTTTGGTCGTGTTACGTATATTTCATCGTAACATGTTACTGTTTACCTTATATATGATTAATTGAAATGATATTTTTGTGTGATAACATTTCAATTCATCTGTGTTTGAATTTACTATTCTTATGTAATTTTATATTTTAACTCTATATTAGAATTATTTTTGTTTTGTAAAGATGAGAATATTCCTAGGTATCACTCTTTTGAAATAGTAATTTTGAGTGTAATTCTTATTATAAAATTTAATATATTTAGTAGACTTTCCGATAAAGTACGGTTGTGTGCTAGGGCCCAACGCATGCTAGCGTCTTACTGAGGGGAGAAGTTTGTAAACATCTAACTTTAATTTAATAATTTTTTTTGATAAAAATTTAATTTTCTATTCTGTTCTATTCGCTAAATCAAAAGTAAAGAGTTCATTTTTATTTCCTGATTAAATTCCAAATTATAATTTTATTTATTCCATCACGCGCTAATAAATTTGTTCAATCCACTTCCCCATGATCGCAAATCTGTAAGAAATAACCTCCACTACCCCTTCTTTTCTTGCAATCAATGTAAATTTTTGAATTTTTTTCTACTTATTTTTCATAATATAATTAATAAAAATTTGGATGTAATTATAATGTAGGTAAATAGTTTTTATATAAAATCCACAAAATTAGATATAGAGTTTTGTGTAACATCTGATAGGAAATAAATTAAATACTATAAATAACACAAATAAACAAAACCTGTTTTCACAATTGTGAGAAACGCTTTTAAGAAATGGAAGAAAAATATTGGTGGAAAATATAAAAATTTGTAGTAATAGGTATTCTACATTATCATTAAAAATGTTTTGAACAAATTAAAATTTTAAATGATTGTTAAAAAAAGACGAGTTTTTTTTTTCTGAAATGCATACATTACTTGTGTTCAAATGCGATGATTAACAACATTTTATTATTAATATTTAATTTCGAAAATTGCTCATTGCTTACTGAGTCTCCTTAAATACTAAAAATTTCAATAGTGACTTACAAAAACAATTTCAGACACATCATTGAACAATATTACGCAATTACGAAATTGAATAATACTTGTCTTACAAGAAATATCAATTTGGTGTGAGAAATAATAATACCGAATAAGGACACCATAGAAAGGAAATTAGTTATAAGTTTGAAGGGAGGAAAATAATAAACTAGTTCGAAAGACTGAATGAAAAATGCTGTTGGAAAAATAATTTTCACCACTTCATTCTCAACGGGGTGTGATTATTGCCCTATAAATATTCAAAGCCACGTCTGCGATCCTATTTAGGTATCTAGAATCATGAAATATTCTCCGGAATGAAGACCGCTACTTTGCATAATGGATACCGTGACTCAGACAATTTACACTTTTGTTAACACTACCCTTCAATGGTTTCGATCAAGGACACCTTCGCTGTGAATGTCTTCTTCGAAATAGCCTCATTCCTTCACAACTTTTGCAAAGAAAGGGTTAAGGTGGTCTACATGGCAGTACAATTTATGATTGGGAGTAAATTATTACTATTCACGCGAAATTCTCATCTTCATAAATTGGCTGTTTTACTTGACGCTAGTACGTGTTTCTCGAACCATCATCATTTGTTTTAAATTATCGTGTACTTTATGAAGTGCTTCCATGAGTAAAATATTTCTTTTTCTATCCGAATAAAATATATCTCTTAAAATTATTTTTTTGAAATTACTTGTTTTCTTTTACCAGTTAAGAATATCTATAATAATATATGAAAATGAATTGTTATAATGTGTACAAGATAATGTTTACTATTTAAGTTCGCTGAAAGTTAGACTAAGTAGAAAGACCTAAGTAGCTTGTCACGTTGGAACTCTTTCTTGAAATATTACGCCTTATTCCACAAAATACCTGATATGTAGCTATTATGATGCAAGTTAAATCAGACGAGTTATTTAGTCCTCCCTTTAGCAAAGTGTGGAGATTTGGAGATGAAAATAACAGCTCAGGTGTCGTCCTCGTCATTTGAGCAAGATTCAAGTTCCATTACCAATATCCCTCGTGTTCCTTCTAAGTGTGACTTAAAAAAATTCAAATCAATTATAATATATCAAATTTTGAGTCAAGCCATCTGCTAATGGTACAGATACTTGCACGATGATAAGGCAAAGAGGATAACATTGTTCACATAATATTCGAAATTTTAGCAGTTAGTGTGCTTCCCGCTTACCTGTCATTTCTTCATTCTTCCTTATTTGTATTCCGTGCAGCTATGCCTTAGACTCCTTGACGTGAGTGATAACTTTCTTATTCGAAATTCCATGAAGAGAGTAAAACTGTAACATATGCGCGACCAATACGTTGCGCAATCTAATGGAATTACCATCCACTTTTGTGTAGACCAATGATTCAACTCTTTTCAAAGGTTTCACCAGTTTAAATGGATATCGATTTCGTCTCAATTGCATTCTGTATTTTACATCGATAAATTAAACCCAAACTCTCTATTTGGAATCAAAGTTACGAACCTTTGGAGAACCTTTTAAAGTGTCCTTAATGATGTGGTAAGTTACGTATTTGTTGACATAAAATTCTCCGACACGTTTGTGACTTTAATCATTTGTACATTTAACACAAACGAAAATATTACTTAATATGCATTTATGCATCTAGCTTTCTTCTGGTTGTTGCTTCTTTTTTTAGGACGCTGAGCGTATTTAATATCGATACATATTTTTTTTTCTTCAAGGCTCTTACGTAATTGATTGACATATTTTAAAGATTCGTATGAAAGGTTTTGGAGAAGTAACGATATTTATATCAAAATAAATCAGTTTATTGGTTAACCATTAACATAAAATAATTTGAAATAAAATATAATTCATGAGTTTCAAATAATCTTGAAAATAATAAGAAGATAAATGAATGCCGTTTAATATATATTCTTACTTGTTTAAATTTTATTCATTTTTAAACATCAACAAAATCTTAAATAGTTATAATTAAGTTAAATTTTATACATTTAATACATAATATTTCTAAATTTAATTTTGAAGAATTTTCTCAAAACCCCTTTTTAATAAAAAATCTCTTTTTTTAAAAAAATAACATTTAAAATATATATGTGTATGTATCACTTTTCAATAATCTATGTCATGTAGAAAAAGAAGTAGAATTGAAGTAGAATGTTTTTGAAGTAGAATTATTATTGTAAGGTAAGCGCTTTAAAACACCTTATTTTTACATGCATATTATATCTTAAAAGGAGGAGATAACATTTTCAGCCGATAAAATAAAATATTTGATTTAAAAATCTACTCATAATCTTTAAAATAACTTCTAATTTGAGAAGAACCTTGATTGCTAATGAATGTCGCACTTAGAAGCAACATGAAACTGTTGGTGACGGACTCCGTCATTTTGAACCTCAGTCAAGTGACGAGGATGATACTTAAAGTGGCATCAGTCTTTCCAAAAATTCCACATCATGCCATAAGAGATACTTGGAATGTTTAAACTTTCCGATATTCTTCATATATCCACACTCAAACAAAGATTAGACGAAACAACATCAACCATGAGTACTTGACCTTAACCATGAACCACCCGCAGCCACATTGGGAAGAAAGCTATTTATTTTTAATTATTAGATAATAAAAATTATTTCAATATTTTGTTGCTTTAAGTATTTTCAAAAGGTTGACATTTGAAAATACCGTGCATAAAATTTAATAATACAATTAATAATCTCTTATTAAAGCAAAATTTAAAATATTTCACTAGGAATATACTTCTACATACAAATAATATATATTGCCACATTTGCCATTGTTTCTTAAAATCAACTTCTAACAATTCACCGGATTTATCACTTTTGATTTTTTGACACAAAATAGACGCTGTTTTTTGCATCTTGTGTTGCAACATTGTTCAATAATGTAACCAATATCTCGAACAGAAGAATGTACTTATCTTTTAACGTTAAACAGCAATAAAATTTAAGCAGGCACACAAGTTCCTAAGGGAATTAAAGAAATTAAACAAATAAAAGAAACATGAATATTTACGGTTGATTCTCAGTTCTGAGTACAACGAAAGAGCAAATTTTCTACACTTTCTCAATACCTCTCCCTGGATGTTTCCAGTTTTTCAAACTTCATTTTAATCCTCTGCAGAAAGCGAGTATGTTTTATTTTTATTATGACAGCCAGAATTGACTGTATATTCCATTATCTCTTAAATGTTGTTCTAAGATCTTCTAGCAATTGATTTTGATTTAACTTTGAATATGGTCAGCCAGGCTTTAGAAGTAATATTGCTTGAAATAAACTCACTTTAGAATTTCATTGTAACATTATCGAACTTTTCAATCGGAATAATATATTTTTATGATAAAGATATTTAAATTAGAATAAATAATCACATTAGAATTAATTAAAACAAATAATCACAAGTAATAAAATTATTATATTAAATAGCATTTCTGTGGGAAGGGTAATACGTATAGGGAAAAAAATATTTTAAGTTTCTAATATTAATAAAAATTAACTTTTATTTTTCCTAAATAGTAATTACCTAATTGCATTAAAAACATTCTAAGCAATATTAGAGATGGTATGTTGAATCAATATACATTTTTTTAAAAATTTATAAGTGTGAAAGATTTATTTGTAACACTGCGTATTTGCTTAAATATAATTTTTTAAAATATTTACAGTTTGATTTTAAAGGTCTTAATAAAGTTTTTGAAACATTTAATTTTAAAGCAAAATGTTATCATATTTCTTTCAAAATTACCTTTTTTAATTATAATTTTTCTAGGTTATTTTAATTCAAATAAAGGCTCTCGAATGCCACAACTTATATCTGAAATCTCATTCTGTTTAAATGTGCAATTTTATTGTTAAAAGTACTCGAAAGGGAAAAGAATACGTGCGTAATATTATAGCAATATAAGAATTCAAATTTAATTAAAGGTTATAGAATGATTATAAAACTTTTTTTGTAATTATTGTCAATTTTCTAAAATTTATGAAAAAATACTAGGCAAATGAATTTTTCTATATGGTATAATTCTAATTTAAATTTGAAAATATTAGAAATTGTTATTATAAAAGGCCAAGTGAGATAAAAATGAAAGAATGTGGAGGAAATATTAGCGTTAAATACATTGTTAAATAGCAAGAGTCTCAATGAAACACTTTATATTTATGTGAAATGCAATGTAATCTTTCTGCAACTCAAAAGAAAATTATATATACACTAAAAATTATCAGAAGAATTAATATGAAATATATATTTTTTAAAATAGTATTTCGGATCACACTTTCAAGAGATTTTTGTTTGACTAATGAAAGAATTAGATGGCAATAAAAAAACAATTGCTTTTTTTGAGAAATTTTCAAATATAACAGGTTGACAATTTAATTATGAAATTGAAAAATAATCTCATTCTCTTAATTTCATAAGGATGTATTATTTTTGAGAAGAATAACCTTCTAAAATGTATATACGAAGCTTTTTAAGTAATTCACTTCTGTAAGATAAAAAACAAAATTATCGATGTAATATCATACTTCGTAATTAAATTTTTTTAAACATTAAACCAGGCTTATTTAGTGAAATCAATTTTGCAACTGAGACGAACAGCACAAACATTTCAATTCCTACAAAACAATTCAGCACAAGTTCGTTCAACAAGTGGTAAGAAATATTGGGACAGTTCGGAAGTGGAAGAATTCTAATGCCATGAAACCGGCCAGCATTGATGTCGTTGAGCTAAGGCGCTCATCTAGAAATAGATTTTACCGTTTCAAAGCCTGTGTTGACAACATTGACAATACATATAATTTGTATTAAATTATTCTCAGCTTTCCATTATATCTCCTGTATTGTTTCAGAACATTCTATACTTTTCCAGATTAGTGTTCCGGAATATTCTACTATAATATATAGGATCATGTAATCAACTTCTGAGGGAGTCTTCAGAAAAGAGTAGCTGATCTTAGTTTGTTTATATACTGTATTATTTGGATTTTTATTGAGTCTTCAATTCACCCAGCTCCAATATATACATGGCAATATGATACATAAATATACACATATGTATATATATATATATATATATATAAGGTCTAATCAAAAGTTCTGTAAGTTTGTGGAGTGAAAAAAAGCAATACACTTTTCTTTAGAAGCAAAGAACTCATGTATTGTTCGGTTGATATGCGATCCTGTTTCAAACTTTTTTCCTTCCAAAAATTTTTGCAGAAAGATATACAAGTGATAATTAGAGGTGCTAGGTCTGAGGAGTATGGTGGATGTACGGAAATTCCCTGCCTAGCTCTGTGATTGTTATATGAATGAAACAATATGTGGTTTGGAGTTATGATGATGCAAAGTAATGTGACTCATACTAGAATTCAGCGACATCTTTTCTTTCATTGCTTTGTTTAAATCATCCATTGCTGACAGTATCTTTCCGAATTAAACTTTTTGTTAGATTTCTAAAGCTTGAAATGTTTTGGTTACTGGACATCCCCCCCCCTATGCACAGCACTCTCTTATTCAGACTCAATTTAAATGGGGAAAGAACAGATTGTCTATGCTGAAAGAATTTTTTTTTACGATGAATTCAAAAACTATTCATTTTTTTATCACCAGCTATCATTCGTCTGAAATGGGTTTGTTTTCGTGACAAACAATAGAGATGTACAAATGCCAGTTCGATTAAGCAAATTTTTTCACTCAACTCACGAGACACCAATTTGGAATGTTTATTGACCAATTATAGCAACGACGGAAATTATACTGCACAATAATTATTATTAATTGTGCGAAAAATGTTTTACTTTCTTTCACTTCACAAGCGCAACAGACTTACCGGTAGACCTTATATATATATATATGCTATGTATATATTATATATATATATATATATATATATATATATATATATATATATATATATATATATATATATATATATATATATATATATATGTAATAATAATAATATATATATAATGGCAATATTAATAACAATATTATGTATGTATATATTAAGCTAAGAACAGGTGTACAAAATGAAATACCGAAGAAAAAAGATGCAAAAAAATTATATTATAATTTTTATTCTTTGAAATGATAAAATACTTCAGGGAACAATGTGGTCATAAAAAAAGAACAAAGAACTATTTTTTTTTCGAAATGATGCAAGATGTTTAATATGGTGTGTAGTCTCCTCGAACAGCTGAGAGTCCATCACAGCTGTTTCTCATGGATGAGATGATATGTTACAAGAGTACTGTTACACTCTTAAAGAAGTGTAATCTCCTAATCCTGGGAATTAAAGAGCGACCTTTATCATGCTTCTATGCACCGTTCGAGTATGTCGTAAACATATTCGATTGGGCTTAGGTGCATTCTCCTCAAGACGAGTCATCCATGAGATCTAGAATTGTCATTCATTAAAATAAAGGATTCCCCAATGGCTGAATCGTAAGGTACTTCACAAGGCCTCTGTATCTCGTCTGAATTCTTTTGGACCGTCTAATTAACCTTCCAATTAATATGCTAATGTATACGCCCACCAATGCAGATTCTAGACCAGGTCTGGCCATCCAGTGGCCCACGCCGCTGGGTTATCTGAATAAAAAAATAAACTTTTACTGTTCATGAAAGTATCACAGAACATTTCTCAATTAATGTATTGCGTATCATATTCCTTTGCTATGGAAATATCTCATAGCACTGACTTTTCATAATTTTTTTTGTATTCTTGTTCAGAAACAATTGCAAAATTACTGCGCGTGGACCATTTTCCGTAGTGGGTGACCTACACACTATTTCCTAACCACTAAACCTACTTATGAATATGGGTATGAGCCCTTGACGCATGCGAAGCACAGACCGTGCGAAATAGAATCAGCTGTTCTGAGTGCAACAAGTCTAATATATTTGAACCAGAAGTGTATGGTTCTCGATATACTGATTGCTTTGTATCCTTTCATCGCTAATAATTTAGCGTCACTATTGCGTTGTAACTACAGATATTTATTTAAATTAAATTTCGTGCAAGCATATTTAATTCAATAATATATAATTTCCTTTCATTAATTGCAGAATGTTTTTGATTTTTGTAATGGGAATTAGGTGGATAATTCGCTTTTCTTGACTCGAGAAGTGAAAGTGGTATTGGTTTTTAACGTGAAAATTTTGATTGGCATTGAAGGAGTCAAAATTAAAAGGTAAAAAAAGGTGCACTAATGCAAGCTCACCGGAATTAAAAGTGTTTTCAATGCAGCCCACAAAGTCTTTTGTATTTGACAGGCCTGTTCTAGACCATACCTTCAAATTGCTTTTCTTTCGAGTGATATTTACCGAAAGATAGTGATTTTTTTTTGAAATGCTCATTTCTATCCAAACAAAAACACACTCCAAATTGAATTGGTCCAGTTAGTTAACAACACTTTACTTTAATCATTTTACTCTCAATCTCGATGTTCAGCAGCTAATTTTCTTTGGGTTTATGCAACTCCAATAGATTCTGCAACAATTCATTAAGTCTATTCAGATTAAAGTATTCCTATAATAAATCAAACAAGGAATTCTGATACACCCAGACGTTCTGAAATTCTTAAGTAAACATTTTTTTCGAATCCAAATTTGAAACTTTAAATTTGATCGATCAAATACTAAAAAAGAAGCTTCTGCGTTATCACGATTTTCGCACTTTTAAATTTTTTCTCTTATTTGAAGTAATGAATGTTGAATAGCGTATGACGTTTCTTCTGTTTCTGTCTACTATATGCAAGATGAATCATTTATTCCACGTTAATTAATGATATAAATATTTGTATCTTTTCTTTGAAACACAAAGCGATCCACTAATTTTTTGGTAGAATATATATATATATATATATATATATACATAGACATATACATTCATGGACAAAAAAATTAGCGCACCAAGAAAGAGTCGTCAAAATGAAACGAAATTTTACATACATAATGACTACTTTGATATAAGTAAATGATTAGAAAAGCAAAGAAAAAGGATCATTTATTTCAGAGAAAAAGACAAAACAACGGATATTTTAATACCCTTTTGAACCCCCTGTAGCGCGAATGCACGATGCGATACGATCGAATATTGAGGCATAAAAGTTCTGTATGATGTCATTAGACATTTCTTTCCATACTTGCTGTAACATTGCCTGTAGTTATGTTCAAACTCGTGAGATGCCCAACTCACCGTCCCAAATGATCCCAGATATGCTCGATTGGATATACATCTGGGGATCGGTCAGTCCAAGGAAGGGAAATAACAGTGCGGTGACAGTCTTGTCACACCCTTGCCGTGTGAGTCCGAGCATTGTCTTGTTGAAAACTGGTTTCTGGGAGCCGTTGCATGAATGATAACACATGTGGTTGCAGGATGTCATGGATATACCACTGGGCTGTCATTGTGCCACGGATCAATACCAGAGGTGACCGTGTATTGTACACAATGGAATCCCATACCATTACACCAACTGTGGGAGCGGTGTGTCGCTGTAAAGCAAAGGCAGGATTGAGGCATTCTCCACGGGGTGTCCACACACGAACACGATTGTCATCACTTCTGAGTTTCAATAAGGATTCGTCGCTAAAGATGACCTGGTTCCATTCCGCTGCAGTCCAGTTTCCTCGTGTGTGGCACCACTTCAAACGGAGGCGTCGATGGGTGGGCGTCAAGCGCAGCACACGTAATGGGCACCGCGATCCCAAATATCCTTCAGCCAGGCGCCTTCGTATGGTTCGAGAAGATACAGGAGACCCTAATGAAGGTGTTACATGTGCCTGGATAGCGGCCGATGAAGCAGTTGGCTGTACGCGTGCATTTCTTACGATGTGGTGGTCTTCTCGACAACTGGTCCATCGAGGGTGTCCTGAGCCTGGTCTTCGTGTCAATAACATCTCTCGGATCCATTGGTCCCAACACTTCCTCACAACACAATCAGAGAGGCCTTATTGACTAGCTACTCGCCTAGCTGACCACCTAGCTTCCATCATGCCGATGATTCTACTCCTCTCAAACTGCGACAGTTGCTGATATTGTCTTCAAAAACGGAGTAATGGCATGTCTACCTCAGCTCTTCATTTGTAAACGATTCAGCAAACTCAAACAAGCTTTGGTTACCAGTTTATACCCTGTGGAGAACGACGTTAAACACCCTCTACCAGATATACGTAATTCGCAATCATGCTGCTTTTCTAATAATTTGCATATCTCCTCGACATGTACCTTCATGCCAAGTTTCGTTACGATCCCGCAATTATTTCTTGGTGAGCTAATTGTCTTGTACATGAATGTTTATATACATATATATATATATATATATAGTATATATATATATATATATATATATATATGTGTGTGTGTGTGTGTGTGTGTATGTGTAGGTTTTGCAGCTTAGGAAAGTTCATCCTTAGCTCGATAAATGGAACCACTTAACGGCATCGTGAGTTAGTTCATTGCAGAACCCTCTATATTAGAAGAAAACCCCACAGCTTATTGCTCTCAACTTTTTCTCTCTTTCTCTTCCATATTTCGTTCGCCAGCTCTCTTAGCCCTTCAACACTCTTTACTTAGCAGGGCTAGCACACAGATCTGCTCTTGTTATGAATGATTAAAATGTTCTTCCCTGAATGCCAGCGCGGGTTACAAAGTCCTTGATCAAAATGCTACGAATTCAATTTGCTAGCTATCATCCTGGTTCATTAAAAATCAACACGAAAATAGTAGCGTTTGTATCTTCTTCTTTCAACTCTTTCTAATAAACGTAGTGAATCAATTTCAACCTTTATCTTTGAATTAAATAATAAGTGAAGCTATGGAAGGTATGGAAATCTTTAATAAATTTATCACCACAGAAAATCAGCTCATTGCATAAGAACAAACTAGTGGAACCTTTAGACTTTTACATATAACTCCATGTAGTTGGTATATATATATATATATATATATATATATATATATATATATATTTGTGTGTGTGTACTTTAACGTACACTCAAAACGTCACTTAGTGAGCAATCATTAAAAATTCGTTCGTTATCTCTTGCAAAGCAGAGATTATTTTCCTATTATCTTATTGCTGATATCACTCACTTTATTTCAATCCCAGATTCGCAGCAATAAAGTAGATTTTTTAACAACAAGAAGAAAATAACAATCATTTAAAACACAACAAAAAACGACATATTTATTTTTTTTCATAGAATCACAAAATCGTTGCCATCCATGCCAAACTGAAGCGATTGAAAATAAATGTAACAACGTTGCTATTCCTTTAAAATTCTGAATTGAAATTGCAAATAAGACATATATAGTGGTGTGTAAAATTGTAGACACTTTTGGAAATTATTATGTATTTTAACTTTATATGCAAAAGACATAGTCCGTTATATCATTTTAAAAGATTCACATTTATATTTTAATGAGCTGACGATAGTTTCCAGCTCTTCTTTCGTTATTACATGATGCCAGGAAACAATTATAGCCCCATTTAGTTCCATTTTATTAGATGGGTGCCTCATTTGGACAAAGGGTGTCACACGGTTTTACAAGTTTTTGATAGGATTGATGTGAGGAATGTTTCCTTGTCAGAATAACAATTCAATGCACTTTGTGAGAAACCACTCCTTCGATAACTGTTTTGTGTGTCAGGGAGCAGAATCCAGCTGAAAAATAAATAAAGCATTGTTGGGAAAGTGATTTCTAATGCAAGGTAGAAATATTGGTGCTAGAATAGTGTCAATTTATTTTCTGGCGTTCAGTGACACATCAATGACAAGTAGGCGACTTATACCTATGATTTGGTCATGCTGACATGCATGATCAAATTACAACACAATGTGGATTCTTAACAGTTTCCTGAATGCAGTCAGCATGTAGCTCTTCTCCTATTCTATGTCTCATACATTTTCATTCATCATTACCGAATATTGATATGTTAGTTTCATTGGTCCATATATTTTTGACATCTGATCATCTGCCCAATTAATATGTTCCTCTGCCCACTGTCGTCATTTTTTGCTTTGCTGAAATTGAGATAATGATTTTTTTAGTGGAAATCTACTTATTAATTCAATATCTGTTAAACTTCTCTTGATTGTTCTTGAACTGACAGAAACTCCAGGCTTATCTGATAACTTCTGGTGGCAGTTTATGACATTGTTCTATTGTGTTATTCTTCTTACACAAACCGACCAATGGGTTTACCTTTTTCGGTCATTACCTGCTTTGCTTTTTACTGAATTTGTCTTCTGATGTCGTAAACAAAACATTCGGACTCCAGATGTAGTCACAGATCCACCCATTTTTCTTACAACTTCAGCATAGGAAAGGCCACTTTCTCTTAACACAATATTCTTACATATTGTGTTAAGAGAAAGTGGTGTGTCAAATCTATTATTTATTTTATGTCATTGCTTCTTGACAAGATATTAAATTTTTTTATAACGATGCCTATTTTTAATTTGATTGCATAAAAAACAGTCTACGTTCTACAAAACCAAGCACAATAATGACTTGTACCAAATGTAATAATGATACCAGATTTTTCTGGTAATTACTAACATTTGATTGGTTCTTTGTACATG
Source organism: Nephila pilipes (assembly GCA_019974015.1). Classification (NCBI taxonomy): domain Eukaryota; kingdom Metazoa; phylum Arthropoda; class Arachnida; order Araneae; family Nephilidae; genus Nephila; species Nephila pilipes. The sequence continues at coordinate 239,225 of BMAW01049877.1, read as the reverse complement.
AACAGTGATTTGCCAAGTAAGTTAGACATTGAAAAACACTTCATAACTGCATTTGGCTTTTAGAATAACAATACTTATAAATTTATTTGTATTGCAAATATTTGAATTTTATCATTTAAAATAAATTCAGTATTAAAGTCTCTTTACAATGATATATATGATTTTGCAATTTGTGAAGCGTAATATTTTCTGTAAGCATACAAAGTTAAAAAATTTAAAAATGTTCAAAAGTGTCAACAATTTTTGCCACCACTGTATGTATGTACATATTTATACATGCATGTAAATAATTACTAATGTTAATTAGTTATGATTTTAAAATTATACAAATTCAAATTAAAAATTACATATTAGAACATCTAAAATTTCTTGATATTTCTTTATTAAACTAAATCCTACAAATATTACCAATTAAATTGAAACTATCAGTAAATTATCAAAAAACTAAATCAATAAAATTAAAAAAAAATGTTATTCTACAGTAAAAAAATATAAAGTATTATAATAAATAAAATTCAAAAGTATTTATAATTACAGATTATACATATAAAAGTTAATTGGAGGCATACATAAATCACTAATTAAAAATTACAACCTTGTTGAATACTAAGTTACTCAAATCATAGAAAATCTTGAGAGAAAAGAAAAAAGAGTTACTAAAAATAAAAATGGAGATAAAGAATTCAAATACTGCTCCTTATTTTGGAAAGGGAAATATATGACTAAATTACTTTCATGAAACTAACCATTATATTTTCAATAAATATATTATCCTTTAATAGTATAAGCCAAAAACCATCAAATATCAGAAATTTATTAAATTTCAAATTAGAAAAAGTAAACAAAGTTAATAGCCATAAACTTAAAACAAATACCAAAAAATAATTACAAACATAAAATTATTCTTTTAAATCTAAAAAAGAATAATTTTACCATTTTTTAGCTCAAATAAAATTGCTGTGCAGATGTCTTTCCAATATGATTCAATAAAACCTTATTATAATTGCGGAAGTATTAATTTATGGTTGACTGTAGAAACTAGATTTTACTAAAAATACATTTCCAAAGGAAAAATAATAATAATTATTTTAATAATCTGCACTAAAAATCTATCGAAATTTAATATTTTTTTCAGTTAACCAAATTATTTAAATCAGTAAATCCAAGTATATATAAATTTATAAAAACAATTGTTCTAAAATTTCGTGTCTCTAAAAAAATGTATGGAAAAAAAAAGCATTTATCATTCTTCCTTTTGCATCCTGAATAAAAATGCCTCACTTCATTCACATGTAATAGATGATACTTAAATTTATTTAATGAAAAATAATTTTGATTAAATAAAAAAAAAACATCTACAGATAAATATATAGAACATTTCATATCATGATATATATATTTATAGAAAATTAAAAACATTTGCAAATCGAAAAGAAGAGATAACTTCAAATCTTAAGAAATCTAAATTAAATGTACATAATATGAATTTACCATTCATCTTATTGTAACTTAAAATGCCTTATACGTAATTACATTTTTTAAAAAAAATCTAACATCCTACCATAGCATGATAATAAATAGGATTAATTCAATGAAAATTTAAAAAAAAAATTATTTTCTGTTCATTTCAAACACAATATTACTTTAATTCATTAAATTTTATTATTATTATCCTGCAATTTAGACATCCTCCGAGTGCATTAAAATGTTTCGCACAAAAAATATAAATGCTAAGAGAAAAAGTCAATTTCTTTTCAGAAGGAAAAATATGTTTTTAGAATCTCTAATGACATTTAAAATTCTTTAATACATATTCATTACAAATAAGGCGAGTTTTATTTCACTTAACATCACACTTATGGGAAAATCTTAACACATCAGGGTAATTAATATACTCTGAATGTTTGTTAATTAGTTAGAGTAATTAGTTAATTTCACATGGAAAACAAGTGCATGAAATCATAAAAATAAGTATTGCAATTTTATTATTGGCAAGAGTTTCTATTCATTTGAATATTTTCATCTTAAGAAATCAATTTAATTATGTAATAAACAAGTAATTTTTTTGAATTAATTACATTCCATCTGTTCAGAAAATAAAAACTGAATTCATTGTTATTTATAGCTTATAAAGTATTCATCATATAAAGCATACTAGAATCTAATTTTTTGATTCTTTTACTTGAATCAAGTAATTAGTATAACTCTAGAATGAGAATTATTAAAATTGTTTATACTCTACACTTTACACTTTAATAAAAAGGTAGCAATGAATGTGTAATTCTTTCTAATTGTGCTATTATGTCACAGAATAAATTACATTTGCAAACGTGTTAAACGTGTTTTAAGTTGAGCAAAAAATAAAATGAAACTACAATTTGTTTTTTACTAAAATTTCATTTCAAATACTTCTATTAATTATGTAATTAATGAGGCAATTTTCAAAAAAAAAAATTCTTGTAATGACCCCCATTTATTTAACTTATTCATCTTATTACTCATCATAAAATAATATCAAAATTTAAACTTTCCAAAATTCTTCAAAACTGTTTCACTATTATTGGAGTTTTAAATGTATAAAAATTGCACTCTGGATTTTTTAAAAAGTGTGTTTCAAACATTTATACGTAAAGCTACCTTACTCGATGTTGTCTAAAACTGAATTTTATATTGATGGACATTGAAATGTAAAGAAATGCTCAAAGAACTGCATTATTCTGGATGGTAATATGTAGAGAGAGGTCTTCGGAGTAATTATTAAAGTTTCATCTCGCTTATTTCAAATACTATCTATAAAATTACGGCGATCCGAGATAAAAATTTATATCTTTTGATACAGAGGCTTACATCAGTCTGAAGCTTCTTTGAAACCAAAAAAAAAAAAAAATCAACATTAATTGATGTTATTTGATACATTATGAGCATAAGGCCGAATTAATATGAATAATTAGTTTTATCCACATACCACATGCTGATTTCTTAGTTATAATCAAACCTTTATGATAACTCATCATATATAGAAAAATATTTGTGTGTGTGTATGAGATAACACCTCGCGAGCGTTTAGTAATTTATTAATAATTTAAACATTCTCTCCTCTTACAGCAACCACCAATTTGGCTATTTCTATTATTGTAGTGGTTTTGATATCAAAAATGACATTTTCATTCAGTTACTATGAGTACCTAAGGGAGAAAGAGAGTAATATAAAAATACATAATTATAGTATACAAAATATTCAAATATTAATAAGTGTTTCTTTATTTCGTGTACTTTAATACTTTTTAGGAAGAATTTGACAGAAATCAAATAAAATGGAATAATTTGTCATCTTCAAATAAAAGTAAAAAATTATAATAATTCATGCCTGTAACTTCAAAATATGTGGTAGAAATGACATGAAGTATTGTTACAAATTATAATCGATTTATAAAAGAAAAAAAATTATTTTATCAAACAAACATTATTTTAGTGATTATATTAAAAAAAAAAATAGAAACAGTTTGAAGCAATTTATTCAAAATGATTTATTAAACGATGAGTGTTTGTGTACGTTAATTGAAATGATGAATTTTTATACTTTACTTAACAATTTCAATCCACTAATGGAGGTTGTTGAAAAACTTATTAACATCTCGAGTAAAACAACTGAATTAGTTTTCCAAGATTTTCGCGTGAAAAATAGCAATTTTTCTACAATTTGAAGTTACAATATCACTTCTTCAGTTTTACACAATTCTTAATTACATAACAGCACGTTGTAAAGGAAGTCTCATTTATTGAAGTAACAATGAAACAAGTTTAGCTATGGTGTAAATTGTACTATTACACGTACTGTGTTAAGACTCACTTCAATAAAAGAAAATTGTTACAATTCACGCAAAAGCCCCATTTTCCTAAATTGACAATTTTTTTTTGACTTCAGTAAATGTTTCAAAAACCATCACCACTTGTTTAAAGTAGTGAAGTGATTTATGAAACTCTAACGGAATATGCTGGTTGCTGCCCTCCTTCTAAAACTCAACACAGGAATTAGGCAAGAAAAAAAAATTGCAAGACATACATATGACTTAATTTTTAAAGAGAACAAGAACATTTTTCATATAATACGATAAAGGAAAAAATTTCCAAAAATGTTACTTCATTTAAATTCAGGAGTAATTTTTCGTTTAACATTTTCTTTCCAGGAAACAAAAGTAAATTTAACAGATTTATTTCTGAAAAAAAATCATCAAGAACAATGTGAAAGACATTTAAGTATCACTAAAAATATTCATATCAGTTTTAGCTAAGAAAATTGTTTCACTGATACTAAAATTATTCATTTTAATGATTTTATAAATAATAATTAATATTTTCTTCTAATGCATTTCAATATTCCAGGCATATTAGGTGGTGAAATTCCAACCGTACAAATCCAACACATAATTAAAAAAACCTAAGTAGGATATATCAAATTTGCCTATGTATCAGTTGGATGTCTTGCGCATTAAATTACATATTCTTATTTCTGCTAAAAGTGTATTTCACTAAATGGGAATTCTTACTTTTATTTGTAGGCAGCTAATTCAAAATATTTTTATATTCGTTTGCCTCTTATTTTCTTCTGTTAATAATAGCACCATTTATTTAAAATTGAATATCATTTAAAACGGCTTATAATACTTCAAGGAATCAGAAGTGTATTTACGGTTATAAAATATATTTAAAGCGGTATTTCCCTTTGTTCCTAAGATAAATCTTTGCATAATTCTTTTTAAGAGTAAGCGATATATATATCATAATTTATAATTTTAGATTTATGACTAATATGCAAAATATTTACAACAATGTTGAATACTTTTCACAATATTTGTCTGTAAGGATATTTATTACCTTTAGAGTTTTAAGAGAATTTTAAACCGTAATAATTATAATATACGGTAATACTGTTGTTTTGTTTCTTAACATTTTTTAAAATTTCGTTTAAATTTATTTTTAAAGGAAACTTTGAGTCAGAAGTTTAATTATTTACACTAACCTTTCTTTTTTATTCTTAAGGCATACCTTGTATATATCTCATTGCTTACATATGTATTTTACTTAAACTTCTTTTTGAATATTTAATATTCTTAATTCCTAGCATTACAAATTTGTCTAATAAAATTTTTCTGTTTGGGAAAGATTGCTACCTGTAAAGTATGTTTAACATGATAATTTTGTACATCTATCTTACGTAAAATTAAGAATTTAAAAATGTCATGTTTCATAATATCATATTTAAAATTGTCATAAAAATGTGATACAAAAAATTGCCACCATTCATGGAAAAATCCAAGAGATACGTGACAACGCATTAAACTATATTTCAATATGAAATAAAATAATATATTTTCTAAGCCATTCGAAATATCAAATAAACAAGAATTGGCACTGCGAATTATATTTGATTACTGTACTGATTATACTAAATATTATTTTTTTCAAAACAGTGAATGCATTTAGAAAAGTTTATCTGCTGATAGTAGTGTAGTTTTTATTTTATAATCATTGGTATTAAATGTAATTATTTCTGTTCTGCAAACGTAAGTACTTGAGACTTTTGTAAAATTGAATTTGGCGTCATGGATAACGAAACGAAATTGATTTATACGATATTCACCACATATATTTTGTTGGTTATTTTGGCCAAAAGGGAAGAGGAATGATTCTGGAAAGAATAGAAAAATACTTTTCGATAAATTTTTAAATTAAATTAATTCAAACACTAAAAATTGAAAAAAAAGCTACATATATTTTTTTATTAAAAGTAACCATTCTATATATTAAGATATATTAAAAAAAAGAGTTTTCGTACTTGTGTTATAGATTTGAAAGTAAAAAATAGTAGCATTAACAATCGATTCAAAGACTTGCTGTAAAAAAACAGTTCCGTCTTCTTATAAAATTGAAAATAAAAAAATGAAATAACTGAAAAATTCCCAAGGCGAGATGGAGTGGGTGGGAAAAATCCCGCCTTTGTCCTTTTCTCCGATCTGGTAAAGGACAAGCGGTAAATATTCAAGCCCCTTTCTTATTTTTTTTTCTGAGATCGTTTTTTGAATTCCCCCACGGGCTTGTGTGCCAGCTTACGTTTTTATTTCTTTTCAACGTTACGGGCTAAGTACAGTTCGAGGTTCGAGATGCTGGTCGCATTATCGAACAATGCTTCAGCTAAGGAAGTTGAAAAATATTGAATAGCGTGCATTTTGTGGTAAAAGGAAGGATAAGAAGCGATAAAATGCATGAATTATTAAAATAACTTTTTACATCAGTTCTGCATGCGAAACTATTTCCTGTCATTGAATTTGATTTTCTTTGAAACACAATCCCATTGTGGAATATTTTTTGTTACAACAGTTTCGCAATGTAGTTATTTCTTTCATTATTGCATACAGATTTCATTTTTCTTTCTACCACGCTATTAAAAACTATGAGCCCTATACGAGATGGTAATGCTAGGTTTAAATTACTGCTAAGAAATAACTAAGATATCAGAAGAAGATTCCTTCTGTCAATTAATGTTTCCCTTAATACATTACGTCATAAATTATAGCTATTTATATTAATTTTGTTCGTTTTTAGGAAGCTATAGTATTGTAAAGAATTTATTATTATTCCAGTGTATTGCAAATGTATAATTGCTAAAATAATCTAGATAGAATTTAAAAATTATTTATCATTCTTCAAATTACTTTACATTACCATCGTACGGATTTATATATGTCCCCAAGGGTTTCTTAATCTTACGAATGCCAGCAGTGTAGAAATCAACTGATGGAACTCTATATTTTCCATATATGTATTACATTTAATTTATTTGTTAATTTAGTATTAACAGTATTGCTTACAAATCTTAATTTTACATTTTGAATTTGGCTTAATTTGCTTTTGCTATAATTTTGTATATCAAAATTAATTTTTAAACATGTTTGATTCGAAGTTCTATTAACATTATATATACATATATATATATATATATATATATATATATGTATGTATGGGTGTGTGTATGTGTGTATGTGTGTGTGTGTATGTACGTGTATAAAGAGTTTAATTATTAGTTACGGTTGTTTTTAATAGATAAAAGAAGTCCCACAGGGGCGAAATATATTATTTTTATTTTCATATTTATCATGTATAGAATTTTAATTATTTTGAAATATTATCCTCCTAGAATTATTTTCAAAGTAAAAGAATAAATTCTGAAAAGCATATGATACAGCTGATTTAAAGAAATTTTTGTAATTTTATTGAAAAGTCTCGAAATATGTTTGAAAGTTACAGTGATTATTTGCTTGTTCATCCAAAATATTAATTATTTCTTCGTTAATAAAAATCAATGAAAAAATCAGTGGGCAATGTACTTTTTGATGTTGATAGAAGGTTTAAAAATTATACGCTTTTAATTTATAGACCGATCTTTTTAATCAAGTAAAAATAATTATCTATTCACTATTCAAATGGCCATTATTATTATTACTTCCAACAATGCAATAATATTACTCGTTAAATACTGTTTACACGAAAAATCTTGCGTAACCTAGAAGTGATTCTTAAAATATTAAGGGGAATTTTTTTTTTCAAACCTAGCTGCTTATATTTATTCATGAAACTAATGAGAGATAAAATCATTTTTTTTGCCTAAAAACGTTTTAAATAAAATGTATTTATATGCAAACTTCTATCTGTATTATAAACAGTTGCAAACTGCATCTGATAAATTCTTGAATTTCTTATTTATCAGCATGATCAAATAAATAAAAAAATAAATTAATGGTTTCGTGTGAATTCCCGATTAAAAAATCAGAATCATTGGAATTTTCCATTAGGCATCCGTATCAACGATTGATCCTAAAATATTAAAACTCTCGCCAGCTCACTCACTGTTTGATTATTAACGGATAATGAAAATTATTAGCTCAAAATTGAAAGATGCTTTTTTTTAATTTCTTTTCCGCAAATTTTGGATGAAACTCTTTTTGAGGCTTAGGTATTCTCATGAGTCTAGAAATGTATAACTTATAAGAAATTTTACTTAAAAGTTTATGAATTTTTTTAATGTTTCTAATAATACTACGTTAATATTGCGTGCATAGTATTTAATTATTAATGCATTATTTTACCATGTAATTTAATAATACCAAATATTATCGATTTAATCATACAAAACAGGAAAAAAATTCTGGTTAACATCAATTTCGTATCTACGCTAATATTAATATAACAACGCTTTATATTTAATTAAAAATATTTACTTCTCTCTCCTGCTCTTTGTATTTCCATCTTATCTTACCCTTATTCTTCACATTTACCGATTCCATATTGTATGTGTGTAGATGTTCATAATAGATAATATTTGATGCTATATTGAAATATAATTTTGAAGTTGTAGTTTCTTTATGTCTTAACTAAACATTTAGATCTTAGTTTTGTTGCCGATTACTACGTCTCAGAACATTTTTATTACTACATAATTTTTAAAACTATATTCGTTAATATTATATATATATATATATATATATATATATATATATATATATATATATATCAAATTTCTATAATGTTTTATGAGTACTTATGCTTCTAAAAATAATAAACACATGCATTGAAAATCGTATTTTGTATTATGAACCATATATTTCATATTATGATATCAAATAAAACATTTTGGTTTCTGGAAAATGAAAGATAAAAATGATATGCTATAAAATATTGCATAAACCGAATTCATTACTTCTGACTGTATAATATTACCTCTGGAAATGAATGTTTCATGTTTTGGTTGGTTGGTTGAATTTTATGGAAGCAAAATTCTTAGTAGAACAACTGCACCAGAAGGAATATTTCAGTCTGTATAGCATGATATATAATGGGTATTTCTTAATATATAATATCATGAAATATTACTATCTTCTACAGATACTATGGCTACATTTGTCGCCTTATTTCTTTGCTCTTATGATATCATTATTATATTTTAAGAACTTATTATGCGCTGATGTTAATATTGTATTCTTATTGTATTATATCTTCCATGTATCAAAATGGAGGGCTAAATTCGTGCAAATAGGAAACAAAAAAAAGTCAGAAAAGTTATATTAAGGAACAGATTTGCAACTGACTATTTTTATGATATTTTTCATCAAAGAAACATATTCTATGAATACACATGTCAATAACTTAATCATATCTTAAAGTAAACGTGAGTAAGTTAACCTGAGTGCAGAACCATAAGAGTAGGTGATTTTGTTTTTAAAAGTTATTGAATTGGAAAACTTTTTTATATCAGAATTCATTTGTAATCTTTCTCGCAATAAACAATAAATATAGCCCTTGGTTCTACGTTAGTTGTTCTCCCTAGGTATATAAGAATGTAAATAAGAAATATCTTATAAGTGATGAAGAAATTCAAGTTCAAGTTTATAAAGAAAGGGAAAAATTATTAATTAGGACAGAAGAAATAGTTGAAAAGTCCTTAAGTTTCAAGAACTAAATGTCATTATTAGTCTGAAATTCTGCCTAATGATGACAGGTCTTGAAACACGTACTAGTGTCTACCAAAACAACCAATTTATGAAGATGAGAGTTTCGCGTGAATAGTAACAATTTTCAACGAATTATAAAGTACATGGAAGCGTAGTGCATTTTTACTCATTTCCTTAAAAAGTGAAATACTAGAACTGCACTATGTTTAAAATGAAATCATTCACAAAAGAACTGTCTCTGATTCAAGTCACAATGACACATTTCTATCAGCAGTAAATTGTCTGAGTCACGGTACCCAATGTACTGTGCAGCGATCTTCAATCCTAAAACATTTTTCTTGGTCTTCGAAAAGTAAATGCTTTAAGACATGACTTTGCATATTTATAAAAAAAATTACATCTCGCTGTAAATGAGAAATGGCAAAATAGTTTTTCCACTTCTTTTTTTATACTGATAAAAATATTTCCTCAGGGTATATGGACAATGAATTAATACAAAAGTCAATGAATGAAAATTTATTTTGATATTTTGTATATTTTGCACAATGTTGGATTTCACAGTATAAAGTAATTCAAAGGATTTTATGATTCAAACATACACAAAAGGCTTATTTCTAAATCTTAAATGGAGATATATAATATAGCAATATTTAAAATTCCTTTTCAACCATTAATATATATTTATAAAACTAAACTTAGTGATATTAACACAAGACAATGCATTCCGACTAATTAAATATCAGAAGTATTTAAGAAATACCGAGTAATGTACGTTTAGTTCATTAAAAAAATTATTGGCTTTTAAAAATTATAGAGAAATTGTTAGCTTTCTTTAAAAATGTTGATTTCAAAATAACTTTGGTTGTTTTAAAATCACCAAAGATATTTTTTAAAAATAAATTTTAAATATTAAATTTATAACCAGAATAATGTTCTGCCGATGCTATTATTTAACATTATTTGGTTTTGTTCTTTGAATAACCTTCCTAAATATTTGAAAAAAAAAATTCTAGAAAAATAACTGAAACTAACATAAAAATTATAATTAAATTTATGAAAAAACAAGAATAAAACTCGCTTATTTTTAAACAACATTAATGTCAATATTTCAGTCCAAGAGTATCGCATCAATTATTCAGAACGATAAACATAACGATAGAGTCTTCCGCAGTAAATCAGAAATAGGATTAAAACAAAAACAGATAAAATAAAAACAGAAACAAAAATTACAAAATATTTTCCAGGTATGACGAAGTACAGAAATAAAAATAAAGCCATGCGTCCATTGGTCCATTCCAGAAATGACCATATGTAAGAAAATTCGGGCTATAGGCTTTCCATTATATGCGGTTCATCGACGACGGATCTCCATCTATACATTATATAGCGAGAATTATTTAATTAGAGGTTTTCTATAACCCTTTAATTTTTTGCTTTTAACGAAACCCCTTATGTATAGTATATATATATATATATATATGTGTGTGTGTGTGTGTGTGTGTATTTATAAATATATATAAAAATAAGGCCATATATATATATATATTGAATCTATTAGCTCAATAAAATATAAAAAAATATTTTAAACGAAGATGAATTTTAAGTAATGATTGAAAAATAATAAAATACAATTACAATAGGAAATCCTATTTTAAAAAAAAATTATGAGCAGAAGTAAAATTACAGAAAAAAAAGGAAAAATCCTTTTGTTTGATAATTTATTTTATTTTCATACATATTTACTTTTTATCACCTTCAATATTCACACCTCCTCTATTCCTATAAAACTCGGTGCGAATCTTCCAACTTTGAAAATAGTGGCGGTGGTCTTCTTCTGTCAGCTCCTTCAAGACGTTCCGTTTTCTCTTTCACAACTTCTCAAATTTTGTACATTTAATACAGATTTCTCCATAGAAAACAGTTAGACGTCATATAGAATAAGGTACGGCGAATAAAGCATATGGTTTAATTATAGGAAGCTGTACTTGGCCTAAACACCTCTTGACAGACGAGGCGGAATGACTTGTCTTTTCACAATTCGGGTCTTTTTTCTTTATTCCTTCATGGAGCTCAGCGAAAACGTGAAGCTAATAATGTTGATTAATAGTTTGACCTTCAGGATTACACTGAAGGTATAAAATCCCATGAATAACGAAAAATACAGTCATTTTTGCTTTGAATTATGATTCGCTCATTCGAGCATTTTTGTCTGTCGGTGAAGATGTGATCTTCCAGCGCATGGATTGGAGCTAAGCGCGCGCGCGTTTCAGGATCACAAGCAAATAACCACTTCTTCTTCTTCATAACGCGTGCTTCTTATCGTTCAAAAGTCAAGGATATAAAGCAATATTTTGCCACACACTCATTGCATGTAAAAACTGTTACGTAAAATTTGCAGTACGGATTGTTTGTTTATTTCAACAGTCTCAGCAACCATACGAATACTTAACCGACTGTCAGATTGAACCAGATTTGTTCAATATCGTTATACGTTTTTGAGGTGGAAGGGCTACCCGGGCATGAATTATCTTCACCGTCCTTTCGACCATCTTGAAAACCCTTAAACTGCGAAAAATTGCAAATAAAAAGAATGATAATAATTAAAGTTAAACTTTCAAAACACTGTAAAAAAAGAAAGACTGATTAGAATGACGTCAAATTTCAAAGGAGAATTATTGAAGAAGGGAAAAAACGTATGGCATAAAAAAAAATAATTCCAAATTTTAGCAACAGATGGTGCTGAAAGCGTCAGAATATGTAAATAAAAATACCTCTCATGTCTACGATTCATTTCAGTTGCTTTAAAAACGCCGGGTACACAGCTTTTTCTCGTTTTGCGTCTGAGAAGTTCGCCATGACTGTCTCACTGAAGGACCGCCCTCTGCTTGTAAAGCGTTTTTACAACAACGACTGTGCATCAGTAGCTCTGCGGAAGTTCCGGACACTCAAGAGTACTAAAAAAAGCGTTGGACCGATGACTGCTGATGGCCTGGAGTAAATAATTGAGAAATTTGAAAAGACAGATTCTTTTGATGTGCAATTTGGTTGAGGGAGGAAAGAAATTGATTCGACGGTCGTTGAAGAATGGGCAACCGCAGTGCAGGAGGAATCGAACGATGGTGTGCAATCGTGCAGTGCACGGGGAATTGCCCGAACATTGGGGAGGCCTGAGAGCACGGTTTATAAAATTCTACGAAACATCTTTCATTGCTATCCTTACAAAATTAGCCATGTGCATGAGTTGTTTCCTTCTGACCTGCAAGCAAGAGAGACTTTTGCTTTAGAATTTCTTGCTTGCAAGGAAATTGACAATGAATGGCCGTGGAAAATTATGTGGACAGACGAAGCCCATTTCCATCTGACAGGATATGTCAATGCACAGAATTGCAGAATATGGGCAGCAAACAATCCACTTGCAGTACCACTTCATCCTGTAAAGCTCACTCTGTGGTGCAGGTTTAAGGCACCATTTATCATAGGGCCATATTTTTTCGAGGAGACGGGAGCTTTCGGTCCTGTTATCGTTACCGTCACTAGTCAAAGCTATGAGTTTCATTTGTGCAATCACGACATTCCAGATTTTCAACAGCGTGAATGTGTAGATGGGATCATTTTTATGTATGATGGTTCTCCTCCGCACATTGCAAATCCAGTGATGCAGCTACTGAAATCGCACTTTGGTAATGATAGAATTATCAGCCGTCATTTCTCTACAGCCTGATCTTAATCCGTTTGACTTCTGGATGTGGAGTTATCTGAAAGATGCTGCTTTCAGTGCTCCTATTGCATACTTAGCTGAACTGAAGGCACGTATTCCACAACACATTCTGAGCGTAACACCGGAGACACTTCGCTCTGTTGTGGAACAAGATGTTTCTCGATTTCATCTTGTTTCACACAACGGTGGACAGCATATTGAACATGTTTTGCGCCAGTCTTACGAAATTTAAAACTGTTTTTATGCGGTTTTTGACATCAAGACAGTTAAAAACGATTTTCCCCATCCGATGTGATATGACCTTGCCGTGGTGGATGGGCTTACGTGACCAACAATACCACATCTGAGCTGTCATGTACACTGAGCAGTACAGTTGGTTTAACGTGTAACTTACACCTTAGTATTACGAACTTTAATTAAATATTTTTAAAAATCAATTTATTATTTTTCCATTTCATATTAAAAACTAATATTTTTTTTACAAAACTCTTTTTTTTTATTAAAACAAGATAAATATTATATTAAGCAAAAATTGGACTTGGTAAAAGTATGGAACAAAACATTTAATAATAAAAATTTAAATTTTTTAATAATAATATTTAAATTAATAATAATATAAATGATTATACCGTAAATAGCAGAAACATATTCAGTGCAGATATTTAACTTAATTTTAAGTCCAACAATTTTTTTCTTGTTTGATATGTGAAATTATGTAAACAATGTTGTTTCAGAATTCGTAATTATTGGATTTCGAAACATAATTTTCAGCGTAAATTTAGTTTTTTTTTTTTTTTTTTTAGTTTTTATTAACGTCGCACTAGAAGCAACACGAGGGCTGTTGGAGACAGAATTTTGAACTACGGTCAAGCGACAAGGACGACACCTGAGATGGTACCTCTCTCTCCTAACTTCCACACCACACCGTGGGAAGACTTTGAGTGCCGACAGATTTAACGAGCATCAGTCCCGGCAACACGATGGGTCTTTGGCGGCCAAGAATCGAACCCGCGATTAAGCGAAAGCCATCGACCACAAATCTGAAGGCATGATCACTAGGCTACCACAGCCATCTACTTAAATTTAGAAGCTGAGTAAATGTTAATTTTTTATTTAACTTTAATTTAAAAATTTGAAGATATCAAAAAGAAATATTACTGTGTTTTTAATAAAATTTCATTTCGTATACTTTAGCGTGTTTTTGAATGAAAATTTTTTTACGCAATTCTTCGTTTAATACATATCCAGTGTTGAACAAAATAATTAAAAATAAACGCTAAAGAAACCAATAATATTAATTATTTTTCATATGAGAAGAATTTTTGCGCACACATTTCCTTATGCTACTACAATAGTTTTATTTAATGTTGTTTGTAGATAGGGCATTTAATAAATAACAATAAAATGTTTCTTATAAAGGATATACAGAACTTTAGAACAAAATTTTTGATGGATCTTTTTCCTCATTTACTTCATTAACCAAAACTAAAATGCAACTTCATTTTTTTTTTGAACATTATAAAGGTTTCAAAGCATAAAAATACATTTTGTCGTCTTAATGACGAGACATAAAACTGAGTAAGCATCTGAGAAACATATTTTCGTCATTCAAATTGTTTTCTATCCTTATATGTATTTTCCAGATAGAAAAAAAATATACATTTCTGATAAGAACCCATTACATATTTGCTGGGCAAATAAATGCCCCGAACGAAAATGGCTAAATCTAGATAGCCGAAACGTTCAGATTTGGTTTTATCTCGTGCATCTTCTTCTTTATATTCAGGTATCTTATCCACATACTCTGTGGAGTTGAATAATCTTCTTGAAAAATGGGCTGAGATGCATTTCTTAGGAGCTGATTTTTTCCCAACATTGTACGCAATTCAGTCCCTTGTCGTATAAATAAAACTTCTTTGCTGTTTGAAGTATCTTTTAAGTTTCCTGTATGTTAAATACGATTTATGTCCCTTTTTCTGGATATTCCTTTAGAAGAAACAGTTTGAATTTCTTTGGCAAGATTGCGTCCAATCTGCATGAATGCACAAAATGCATGGGACTTCATTTCCGTTCCGGGAATTGTTTCCTTTGAAATAAGATCTCTCTTTTTATTGATTGATGGTGAAACTTAATTTTATATTTGTATTATTTTTGAAGGTTTGGGGAAGAATTACACTTAAAATTCCCGGCTAGTAAGTAATCAAACAATTTATTCGTCAGCAAATCTTTTCTGTGTAGATCTTTCAGATAAAATAAAATTTGCTCTTCTTTAATAAAATAAAAATAATTAGCTCAAGGATATTTGCAACCTGACTATATATATTGTATTAGCTCACTATAACAATATTTAGGGACAGATAACTTCCGTATAAGAAGAACTTTTTAGTAAATTATATATGATAATTTGATGACCTTATTTATTAATAAATCAAAATAAATCTCAGAGATTTATTTCGTTTGTTACAGTTAATAATTAATGTAACTTGTATTATTTAATTGTTTTTTGATTGTCATTTAATTTTAAAAGGAAACTAAATTTTCTAAAGTAAAGGGGTCAGAAGCTTAGTATTTATTTTTAAGTCAGTAGCAAATAAACATTTTTAGAGAACATTAAATTATATATAGGCTAAAGAATAAAAGAATTAATAAAAAAAGAATAAAGCATAAAATACTAAGAATAAAGATATTGAAGAATAAAGAATAGGTAATTTTTATATTAAATTTAGTTATATCTATGATATTTGTCGATATCATATTGAGTCGTATGGTAAATATAGATATATCAAAATAATTGATTTTTGATTTATTATTTCTTCCGAAAGTACAATATATTCTTATAACTATAATTGTACTTCGCTTGTATTTCAAATGCATGCTTTGCTAAATAATCTGGTAAAAATTGTAATGTACTTAATTGCATTTTTAAATGATTTTAAATACGCTATGTAGAAAGGGATAAATTCCTAATGTCGTATCAGAAATATTTAAAAAATAATAATAAGCAATAACATAACTAATAAAAAACAACACTAATGCAATTAATAGTAATCCTTATCAGAATACTTTCAAATATATGTCTTTTAAACAGTTTAAAACACTTAGATTAATACTTTACATTTGAGAAATTTTCTATGCGTTAATCTTTTTGAAGAGCTTATATGCATATGTACAAGTAAATAAAATAAAGAATAAAAATTCTAACGTTTCATAGACTGCCGAGACAGAAGTATTGAAAACCAAAAGACTTGCTTATACGAGTATAATGAATATCAATTTTAATTTTAAATGGACAAATAGTGGATGAAGTCACAGAAAAAATTAAAAAAAAAAACATATATTGGAAGATGAATATTTATCTGATGTACGATGCTCCAAGGATACATTATGAGTCAGTGGATTGCATTTTAATTCGCTACAGTTATTAGATTCGTTGTCAATAGTGTTATGCTTGGATGTTGGCATTAGTATTTGTTATATATATATATATATATATATATATATATATATATACTGAAGAGTTTAGATGATATGATAAACTTCCAAATAATTTTTCATAAACCTCTAAATTTCAACTTAAAGTCTTATGTTTTTTAATTTTTAGGATGGTGTATATTATCTTTCACAACCGACCTCCACAATCATTTGTATGAATTACAATTTCTCTTGCGTTTAATATTTTCAATGCGCATTTTTGCCACTCCACCATGTGATTTGATTCTTATAGATGACCATGTTATGTAGAATCCATGTATGAATTATAAGATTGAGTTTCTCGCATAGGGCACTATACGTTTCATCAAATTTAAGAAGCAAAGATGAACCTATCTCAAAACTAGTTTGGAAACATTTGATTGTAAATCAATACCTTAAGAATTACACCACGGTAAGCTCTTGAAATTTGAAATATTTTAAAATTTATTTTTATTTAATTACAAACAAACTATTTATTCATTATAAATCAATCAGTATTGCAGTTTTCTTATAACAAGAATATTGTGAAGTTTCTCAATACGATTTATATATCATGAACTACAATTGATAAATTAGTATACATGTAATATTTAATAATCGGATATATAGGTATTTATGTTCATAGAAAGAAATAAAGTTTAAAGAGATACATAATGTTTGATATAATATGCTGTCATCAATAAACAATAAAACCTTCATTCTCTATGTACATATAAACACAAAACGAAGGTTCAAGAAAATAGTTAATAAAAGAAAATATTTTAATTCCTATAAAAAAATACAGTGGTTCTTATAGAATTAGAAATAGTTCACTTGCTCATTTTTTAACTTACCACTTTCTCAATATTACATGTGAATTTTCAAATTTCTCAAATACTGACACCATTACTTTCTGATTGAAAAGCAAAACCATTCCTATCTGTTTTGTCAGAATAATATCATTAAAACCTTTGTCATTATTTTCCACATTCAAAATTTTAAATTTTAAATTTTTTTTATAATAATTTTTAGGATTAGAATCAAAGGGGTAATCTCTGAAAACTTGTTATGTTATCTAGTTTATGACACTTGATTTCATTCATAATCAATTGTCATTGATTATTGACGTCGCAATAAGAAGCAAAACGAATGCTACAGTTGATGAACATCGTAATTTTGGTCCTCGGTCAATTTGATGGGGACGTCACCTGAGCTGCTCTCCCCACCCTTCTCAAAACTGTCATACCTTACTCAATGGAGAACTTGGGACCTCGACCAAATTTATAGTGCATTAGCCTCGAATTCATGCAAGTTATTTAATGGCTTCAGAATTCAAACGCATAATTCAGCAAAATCAGTGCTAGCTGCGAGTCCGCAATCATACCCACTACGCTATACCGGCTATAATTAATCGACATAAGTTTCAATTACATCTCTTCGATTCTAGAATAGTTCCAAACATATACAAAACATTTTTCCACTTAATAAATCTTGTATGCTATTTCCTACAAATTATTTGAGTACTGCTTACAAATCATACGAGTATTGCTTGCAAATACTTCGATAAATAGAGTCCATGTATGTACAGTATTTATTTCCGTAGGAACTCTTCATGATTTTTGTATTATTTGTCTACTTTTCATGGCATAAAACTAATATAGCAACTATTCATTCAAATATACTCAAGTAAATTTTCAACGATATATTGTATTTATATTTGATATATGTTAAATTATTTAGATAATGAACTGATAAAACAAATACATACATACGACTGAAGAAATAATAAAACAATTAATAAAAAATATTAGAGATGTTTATGAACACTTTAAAAAATGTTTCTTGAACATTTTATATTTAAAAGTTTCATTCATATTAGTATAAATCTATTTCACAACTACTCGTACAGATATCTCAAAATAAAGTGAAAGTTAATTCAGGATTTCTTTAATAATAGATGATATTATAACCGATTATTATTATGAGAAAAAAATTCCCAGTCATTGGACGAGTGTTTAAAAGGCGGTGAGAGTATATATGCAATGAATAACAAGTCCATTTATATTTTTTTAGCTACCCAACTTTACTGATTTAATTTAAAGTGCTATATAAACTTATACAATAATCAAACATCTAACTAAACTATCATACACTACTCTTTACGTGAGCCAACATGGCAGCCTCCTGATGTTCTAATTACTCCTAAAACTAGCACGGACTTGAGTTGTTCTTCAATTCTCAGTAGAGTTGAGTTGCTCCTCCTCGTAGATTTTTACCTTATGAATTTAAATTTATACACTTGAAAAGAACATAATAATATTTTGTGTATTAAAAAGTCTATAAATATCCCAAAATCTGATGAATAATCATACAAAATGTCAAGGCAATATAGAATTGGAAAAAAATATATAATTAATGGGAAACTACAGAGAAATAATAAGTTAAGGTTAATGAAAATGTGGTGTATTTATAGAATAGAATACATAATTAGAAAAAAGTAATGAATCAAAGAATAACATGAATAGTAAAAAACCGCTAATGTTTTAGCGAAATTCTATTTTAAGTACATGGTACATATTACTTATTTATTAATACAAATTGCTATTTGAATATTTTTTATGATTTTATATGATATTTTTTTATGATTATTTATTATGATTTTAGGGTGTACATAATTCTCAAAAATGTATTTCCGTGTAAAATCTTATCTGCAAAACAATATAATCAACGAATGTTAATAACTTCCTCAAATAAATTTTTAGCTTTTTTCTAGTAAAAAACATGGATTAATTTTATTGTATTTTGGGCAATTTTTCACGATTTTATTCTTTTCCTTTAAACACTCTATTACATGATAAGATTTTAATGAACTGAAAATAATTAATTATTTAACAAGAACAGAATACATTTTTCCAAATAAGGTTTCGTATATTATAAGCAATGTTGACAATTATATAAAATATTTTATAAATAATAATGAGCCAAAAAATATAATATAGAAATTTCTACTATTGAAGTAAGAAAAAAAAAAGCAAAACTTTAATAAATTTTACTGAAATATACGAGTATGTGATAGAGAAAACTTAAAGAGGAAGATGATATGATAAATTTTCATAAGAATTCTATTTAAAAATCCATGCTTTTCACAGCAATAAATAAATTATTTTTAATAACATTTTTGAATTTAAAAATCGATATTTCTTTACTAAATTTACTCAAGAATCTAACCTTTCCCATATTATTTCATGCAATTTAGTAACAATTGCATACTTGAAAAACAAAGCGTTGACCAAATAATTTAAATCTCAGCTTTCTTAACAGCATTCTTTTTATATTCGCCGCCTTACATGACGGTTTTCAAGGATCTGATTCATAAGGCATGGTCTTATTCGGATTAAAAAAGAATACATGAAGCAGAATCCAAACAGTTAGGAAATAAATAAAATCTATCTTTTGATTACTTGTTTCTCATTAATTATTTTAGCAGAAATTTATTTAAATATGCGTTCTTTGAATTTATCAAAATTTATAAATTACATTTTTTTTTTGTTACAATTACCGAATCTTTTTAAATCAAAATATTTCTTATTAGTGTATTTCCTTTACATAAATAATGTGTAAAATGTACTTGGTTATTTCTGACAAAGGATAATTGCATTCAGGAATACAGAAAGTAGAGCATCAAGAAGGAAGCAAGCTACAATCGCGAATATTTGTAACTTAGATGAATGATATCCTACATAAAATCTTTGCAGATTTGGTGCCAATTCGTATGATTATGCACTCTGCAGAGGCGCTGTAATCAGTTAGTGGGTCCTATATATACCGATAAAAGTAGTGATAACATTCCAAGTCTAGGATGACTTAAATAAGCAGATAATGCTATGTACACGTATAAGAAAACTTTCGGCACAAATGTAATAGTTTGAAATTATTCTGTTCATCGACATGAAACTCGCTGGCTGGTCAACGCGCCATACTGCTCGCCTGGTCAATCATTCGGAGTGTGCTGTCAGAACATGTTAGGAGCAGTGGGCACGAGGCCGTACTCAGGTGCAAAGAACCGGGTCTGGAAGACGACGAAGGAAGAACGACTAGGAAGACGACGGGAATCAAAAGGTCGTACGTCAGGCAGTCGTTGATCCGGTTGTGACTCTTTCCACGATGCTATCAGATATAGGGCTACCAGTTTTTCCTCAAACCATTTCCAGACGCCTTGTGGAAGCGAATCTGCAATCCAAGCGCCTTTTTTGTGTACTGTTTTTAACACCGATAAAACATCGATTCCGTCTATAATGGTGCCAAACCAGAGTTAAGTGGAATATCATAATCTATGAGTGCCGGTCCATTCTAATCGAGGAACGAGGAACTTTAAGGAGCAAGTATTATACTGATGAGATTTTTCGACCTCACGAGAAACGTTTTTCTAAATGGTGTTCGAGAAGTAATTCTTCAGCAAGATATTAATCCTCCGCAAACAGCTTGAGTACGTCAAGTCTTTTTTTTATTATTTTACCTAGAAATTAATTCAATAATTTTCTTAAGCACGTAATTTACTTTCATGCATGGAATCTATGCTCCTAAAAGGATCATAATGTGTGTGTATATTTGGCATAGAGTGAAGACAGAAATGCCCATTCCGAAGAATTTTGGTATGCTGAAACTATGGCGTTGATAGGCGCTTCAAGGACGTTTCTTTGAATTTTACATTAGATTTGTTGATTTCCATTTTAACTTCTATTAATTTTAAGTACTTTAAAAGTGCTTTGTTTCCTTGTCTGGAATTAAATGTGACAGGGGTACGATTTTTGTATCATCTGAAAAACCAAAAGTTTTTTTCTCTATAGAAAATATTTTTTATGCAAATTAATTCGTTTTTAATATTAATCCCAAATTTTATTTTAAAATTATTACATCCAAAATTTTATCTCTTCAAATGACTCAGTATTCATTAGATATAAAGTTTGAACAGTTTACGGACCTGCGTAAGAACTTTTCTAAATGATCATCCAGGGAGAGTTTTCAGTAAGATAATGCTCGTCCGCATACAGCTTGTTTAGCCTAAGCCTTTCTAAGTCATGTTCAGACTCTTCCATGGTCCACTTGCTTATCGGAATTGTCCCCTATAGACTCCAACCGATACGTCAGAGCGCACCGTGTCACTCTGTATATGATTTAGTGGAGGCTGTTCAAGATTAATGTGCTCATTCACTCAGGGCATCATCCGACGTATGAACACCTTAACTCCGGATCTTGTTCTAGCACGCACTGCAGCAGGACGTGATCCGAGCAATGTATAAAATGCACTGTGCTTGCCTAATTGTACAATCTATATTTATTTAATTGCTTTGATTTAGGAACGAATTAAATCCCATATCTATACCATAATGTGTAAAAAATTTCACATCATTCTGAATATCTCTTCTTGGTGAGCTATTTAAATTCTTCTGAGTCGATGTAAAACATTAAGTTGAGATCTAAATTGAGAAGAAAAGTAATGCATATTTTTCAAGCAAACTATATTTCTACGTGAATTTAGTGCAAAAAAATAGATCATTTTGAGATTTTCTCTTTTTGAAAAGTTACACATGACATCCATATATTGTGCTTTCTTTTGGTTTAAAATGTAAGCCATTATTCATTTTTTTCAGATATATGCGATTAATTTTAAGTAAAACGTCAGAAATAAATATCATTAATTTAAGTCTATTTTTGAAATTATTATCTTTTTTCAGGCTTGCTGAATCAATACATTAAAAAATATATGTTAAGTAATATATGATCATAACATATACATCGATCAAATATATAATTTTAAATTCCTCACTAGAAGACATACCACTGACCTTCAAACCCTTATTTAAAGCCAATTTTAACTCAAATGTGATGTAAACATTGTTTTGCATATTTAAGAAGTAACTTCTTATACAGGGAAATACATTAAAATTATGAAAAAATGTGATTTTTTCATACGTTACGTGCTAAATTTGTAAAGACACTATTTTAGTGTCCGTCTAAGATAGTTTTTTTTTTTTTTTTTTTTTTTTTCTTTACATAAACGAGTAAGTGTTAATTTAGTCTTAAACCTTACACATATATGTTATATAAAAAACACCAATTTTCAAAATTAAACTTTTCTTAGAATTTTTCTATAAATTTCAAAAATATTTTATAAGTTTTCGTTGCAATATATATATATGTGTGTGTGTGTGTGTGTAAATATATATATATATATATACACTCGTGTGCAAAACTTAAGCAACAATACAAATTTTAAACAGATAGCCATGAAGCTGATGAAAAGGAGTTATTGCGTTCAGAACAATGAACACGCACGTTCATTACAATTCAGTAGAAAGGTGATGCATTTGTTAATGTCAGGAACAAAAAGTCATGGGAAAAAAGGCGTGAAATCGGCGCTCACAAATCATGATTACGTTAAAAGGAAGAACGGAGGCGCAAATAAAGACATTCTTTGCGAATACAAGTGAGTTCTTTTTGAAATTTGCCTACAAAAAAAATATCTGACCAACTTAACACGTGGAAGAATTATAGAAAAGTTAAAGGAGGGGCGTTGTTCGACAATTGTAACTGAAAACTTTGCAATTAAAAAAAGTATCGGTTCACGCGCTTGGAAAGTCTTCCAAACTATAGTTACTACTGTGAGAAAGATCGGTGATGGCAGCTGTAGGAAAACAAATGACTGGATGACCGATATTTTGTCCTCCTGGCGAAAAGTGTCTGATACCACTCAGCAAGCGTCTTTACTCAGCAATTGTGTACAACAACAAAACGACAAGTGTCTCGGCTTACTGTTGCCTGACGCCTTGAAAAAGGTTTTCAATTCCCCCACCGTCCAGAACGATGCATATCTTTGAAAGTTGACCATCAGCGGCACGGTATAGATTGGTGTAAGGAGCACAAAATATGGAAGACTTATCAATGGAGTCATATCCTCATTACGGATGGGAGTCGTTTCAGTGCTACAAGCGATTATCAACACCAGTTTATTCGGAGAGAGGTCAGGACACAGATTCATCGCAGTAACTTCGCGTAAAGAGTCCGTTACGGTGGTTCTGGAGTTATAGTCTGAAATAATGTTGAAAGGGTGGAATGAGTTTCAAGTTTTCAACAGAGGTTCTGTAACCGGAGATTGTTATTGTAAGGAGGTGATTTTTTTCCCATGTGTGTCTGCTCCGTGGTACTATTAGACCAGATTTCATTTTTATGAATGACAATGAAAGGCCTCTCTGGACTGCTGATGTTCAGCAGCTACTGGAAAGAAAAGATATCCCTCAATTGAATTGGCCAGCGTTCTTCATATATATATATATATATATATATATATATATATATACACATTAATATCTAAATTTAGTATGAATAGGAATATGAGCATAATCTTTAATCCTATTAGAACAATATCATTAAAATATGAAATATCTGCTCAAAATAAAATAAAGAAATATCTTACAAGTATTTCAATTTCATCATGAAACCTTTACAAATAAGGTTATTATATACATATAGATAATGATAACCTTATTTGTAAAGGTTTCATGATGAAATTATACATATATATATATATATATATATATATATATATGAAATTATTGTTTAGTCGTTATTTTTAAAATTTCTTACTCAGTAAATTTTCACTAAGTAATGATAGAAATAAATTTTTGAAATCATTAGAATGTAAATTATATGATTTTATTTTCTATGATATGTGATTCAATGTAAAAGAGTTTTTCTTTATAATACCTTTTGGACTGCTCTTTCTTAAATTGTTAAGGTGTTTTCGCTAACACTACGGAATACCTTAAAATTTCGAATACTTACGCTGAGAAATGAAAAATAGTATTTTTGCGTTTTTATAAAATGAATTATGCCACCTAAAGAAATAGTTTTCGTTTCTCCCAGCGTTTTATTATCGAATAACAAAGTCACATCTGAAATCACGTAATAATTTTCCATCTAATGATGAGTCTGGTCTCACTCAAGACGTTGATCTATTGCTATGAATTGACAAATGTCAATTGTTTGAGATATTCAGTCTGTAAGACTAATGTCTTAGGCATTAATCATGGGCAGGGGTAATAATTCCACTGCAGGAACTTCGAAGCCCTTTGTATCTCATCAACTCTCTTCATGTAGCAAATAACGAAGAGTTGTCAAGTACATAGAGAGAAATCTTTCTTGAAGAAAGCGATTTATTATCACTGATTATAGGCTTAGAAGTATGTGTAACAAGTGTTGATGCTTTTGTGATAGTCCCATTCTTCCTCTGATTACCATTCCAAAACTTATCAGCTATTACACTTTCTTAATACTGTAGATTTAATTTTTTTTCAGAGGACTATTTAATAAGTATTTACGATATATAATTGACTATTCAATTACATCTTAAAAGTGTTTCAAAGATAGAATATGTATTATACTTATCTTTAAATTTGGCATTTGTTCTTTGAAAAATACCTAAAATTAAATATTGTTATAATTTTGTATGCAAGATTAAGGCATTCATCAAGTAATGAATGTACTTCAGGTGAATATTAGTTTTCCTTTCTCATTTCTCTCTTAGCTAATGTCTTCGTAACATTCATCATAAGACAAAGTTTAGTCAATCATATTATCTAAAGTACTCTTTTTTTCTTGAGTCAATCAAAATTTATATTATACTAAATATATGATGTTAATGATAATTAAAATTTTATTTCTGCATTTTGTTTCAGTAAAATTTGCTTAGATAACCTTTTCATTTAGCTGTGAGGTAAGAAGTTGTATTGATTTATGAAAACTGAAAAGGTTCAAATAAAGTGTCTGATTCTTTCCTTCACCTCTAAAAAGTTTTTTTTTTAACATTTTTAGTCAGATGTTTAAAATTTGTAAATTATAATATTTATAATAAATATATGCACACTGTTTAATCATGTTATACCTGTAATATGTTCATTTTTATTGTTACTTAAAAATATTGCAATCATTCCTACAGCTCTTTGAACCTTTTTTAAATGGAGTTGCTTTGTTCAGTTGACATTATGTATTTGTCAAATTTATTATACATATATATATATATATATATACACAAAAGTTTTCGTAAGGTTGTTATACAAATAAAGAAAAATTATGCATTATAAGAATTGAATTTGTATTTTAATATAAGAAAAACAGCTTTGTAGAGTTATCGAAAACTTATCTTTCACTCAAGAGGTTGGTGAAATTTCTATCGTACATGAATGATATGGTATCAAGTGCATTTCTAAGCGTGTGCATTTTATTTGGCACTTCATGAATATAGTGTTAATTACATGAATACAACAATCTCTAATTTTAGAATCCCACACGTTTCCAGTAAATAGTTTATCTATGTAAAATATTATATTTTAAAGTAATACGTGATTGAGTATCTGAATGTTTTAGATATTTTTTTCACTTGGAATATGGTTTGCTCATTATATGAAACAAGATAAATTGTATAAGATAAAAAAAAAAGGTAATTAGAATATGAAAACAAAATTAGCTATAAGAGGGAATAATTTTTGAAGAAAAGTGAAATAAATTAATTTTTGTATGACATTAAAATACAAATATATTATGATACGTAAAAATGTTTGTCAATAAAAAAGGGGAAAAAATAGAAGCAAAAAACCTTGTTTAGTAAAATTATCTGAGAGATGGTTTATCTATTTTCAAATATCATATTTTAATATCTCTTCCTGATGTTATTTGATGTTATATTGTAATTATTCTTTATCCAGCCATGTGACTTTTATCATAATAATCATTTATTGCTAATATTAATTGTAATTAATTTGAAATTAGTATACTCGAGTGCAAATGAAATACGGGTGTCAGTTATACGAAAAATGACATTTATAAATTCAAAATTTTACATCGAAATCTCAGTTTCTGTTCGACAAATAGTGTAAATTAAGAAGAGCATCAATTAATCTTTTTTATCGGATCGTAACTCAAACCTGAATGAAAATTAATTTATTTCTATCACAACCTTAATTTCGAGTAAACATTGTGAGTATGAAAAAAAATCAAGCTAGTAACTCAAAATCAACTAGAGCGGAAATCTTTTATCTCTGAATTAACTTAAATAAAACATTTTGGTTTTGCGTATAAAACATGAAGTGGTATAAGTGATTTTCTGAAAATCTATTCCTGAAGGCGATTTAACATGTTTATCGTTGCTAAAAGGTTCTTTAAATATTTTTCTGCATCCCATCATGAATATTCAATAGGTGAGGTTGAAAATGACAGAATTAAATTTAGTAGCAAAGATAATGATATTATAAGCCGAAGGCAAGCGTTTAGATAGCTGCTTCATGCATAATGTATTGTGGTTTAGGAATGTACATGGAACGTTGTAGTTGGGGTTGTATGTAAACGAAAAAAAAATATTCTTGGCGTATACACAGTAGGAAGCATAATGTGAATTAAATACTGAGATATTCGCAAGATTGCTTGAACTCATCTGATAAACAACAAGCCTTAATGAAATTTGCATCAAGAAAATAGTAATTATATCTACCGAACCAAAAAATGAAGCGCTTCTTTCAGTATATTCACTTCAGCATTTAATTAACTACCTACTTTAAGGAAAAATAGTTTCGAGAAAGTGAAATGCCATTTAACTTCTCGTTCTTAAGATCCAAGTTTTCAGAAAAAAAAATCATAAAAAGAGAATGTATCTTTTAACAAGTACCTTCAGAACAAATTTGACTCCAAAAGAGAAGAAATCTGAGCTTCAATTTTCAATTCAGTGAGTAAAATTGTTTTTCTGCATACTTTTTTCAGAAATTAACAACATCTATTGTTTTATGCACTGCATTTATGAAAACACTTTTTACATTTAATTTATTGATTTTGAAAGTAAAAATTAACCATGGTTTTATCTTTGAATAAAAACAAGACTTCAGTTCCTTTTTATAGGTTTTTGGCTTAAAAGTTGATTATCAAATGAATATAAAAGGATAAAATATACTTAATTAAATGTTTAGTTTCTTAACGTCTAAGTAATTTGCTAGTGGTAAGTGAAATTTAACATAATCAGAAATATTTCAGAGGCATTTCCGATTTGCCGCAATGTTATTTAACTATTATTCTATATGTGCAAGATAAATATACTTTACATGTCTTTGAAAATACATTTAATATAGGAATTTAATATCAATGAAGAAATACATATGCGCCATTTTTAAAAATTATCAAAGGAAAATGAGACAATTTTCATAGAAAGTTTCATACGAATGCATTATAAGTAATCTGTTCTGAAAATCCACTAATCTAATAATTTTAGAATAAATCTAAGTTTAATTCTAAAATTTTCTTTTAAAATTTATAATGAAGTAATTTTTTCAGAATTTATTTCACTGTTGAATGAAAATATTGGAACAGATAATAAAGTAAGAGGAACAGAAGTAAAAATCTTGCGTTTCGGTAAAAATAAGAATTGTATCAACTTCCCAGGATAATGACTAAAATGTATCAATAAGTTTGACTTTGTGTTTACTTATTTTTAAAATTTTTTAAAAAAGTTATGAATGAGCAAATATAACAATTGATTATGAAAATAGCTGCGGAACTTAAGGCCGTGTTTTACATACCTACACTTAATGTAATTCCTGAAATCGTATCTGCATACTGCAGAAAATTAAGCGCATGTCTGTTTCTATTTCAGGAATGAAATACTAACCAATGAATATTCCTTAAATGTTGAAAAGGGCTATAGTTTATGTTCTGGATCATTTAAAATAATTTTTATTCGTAAATGGATTTTAAAATTAAAATGTATGCTATCCAATTCATTTATCATTAAACTGAACAATACAAAATTTCTATATTTAACATATATATATATATATATATATATATATATATATATATATATATATATATAAAGAATTTAAATATTACTGAATAAGTAAAACATTCCAAATGCCTGATTGAAATGAACAGTCAATTTGTCACTTTAGATTATTTATTCATTTTTACTCTGAGAGATAGAAAGAGAGGTGTAACAAATATCCATAAGGTAGGAGACGCAGCTCTGTTCCTCAATTACATCAGAAGCATGAAGAACAGAGCAGAAGAGAGAGAATTTTGCTTTGCAATTGATTTCATACTAAAAACTGCTACCGATCACGTGGGTAACACACGCGGTATAAAGTGAAGGGATCCTGGGGAATTTCACTGCGGTTTACCAGTCTATATTCGACAAATTTATGTTAAGTTAAAGCGGATTGAACATATTTCATGTGGTCATGATCCAATAAGCAAAAAAATAATTTGAAATTGGATCGGACAATGGGAACGAACTTCTTACTTTTGTGTTACAGTACGGTAAAATTAATAAATTCAATTTTCTTTTCATAGAAGTTATTAAAAATTTTAATTGAATCATTGCACACATACATATATGCATGCCAATTCTCAGAAAATTATTCAATTTATTTTTGATTCTTTAAAATTTATTGATCATGAAAATATATTAAAATACATCGAATAAATAACGAAAAAAAAGATTTTTATGTGTATAAAATAACAATATGGTATATTAAATTTCTGAACTATTAAAAGTGGATTTAATGAAGTATGTCACAATAAAGGGCTATCTCATAGAATAATATCTTTAATACATGTAGATAGAAATGAAAATCATATCTGAATTAATCTTTATTCCTTTCAATATCTTCTCCTATCGTTCTGATATCCACAGTGTCTACGGAAGCTTTATAATATTAGCTATTTGTCTACATGCCAGCCTATCTCTCTGGCTTAGTAGCTAATTACACAACTGATGTCAATAACAGCGTTTCCTGCTGCGGAACTTAATAGAGCAGCGGATGCCCATAGTTATTGTGTCAGCAATTGAGCAAACATACCGGCTTTGACTTTATTATGTGCGCAGGTGCACCGAGGACTGTATTCTTACTTAACCTTTAGTAAACACTGAGTGCAAGTGGGAACTTATACAATGGTATTCCGTTAACATCATTCTTTCCCTTAATTAACGTTCGGAGCATTTAAAATGAAACACATCACATTATTGTAACTCTTAATTCATATATTGCTTACAAAAACCAATACTATTAACAGACCAACATAAAAAAATATTTTGTAGTTTAAATAATTTTGTTTCATATCTTTCTTGGACATTATGTAATAATTTGTAATGATTTTAAATATAAAATGAGCAATTTTGGGATTTTTAGACTTATTTGTTATAAATTAAGTTGAAGAATCCGGTATTATTTCGTCACTGGTATTTTTATAGAATATTTTAATAATATTGATACAATATATATGAAGTATTTTTGAAGTACAGAATTGAAGTATACACATTAGAAATTGAAATATCTTGCTTAGTTTCAAATACCCAGTATATATATATATATATATATATATATATGTTATATATATATAAAAGAAGTATAAGTAACTGTATTACAAAAATATGATCTGTTAAATATCTTGAGACATAGTGAATTTTATTTTAAAGTAGTTATGTTATTCAACAAAAATTAGGAAAAGAGTTACGTTTTGTTTTGCTTAAAAATGAATTTTTTTTAGTAATTATATTTTTCCTTTATATAATTAAATATATCTACGGTAAAATATCGGAGGAAAATGAAGAAGACTTGCTTATTGTGTGTACTTAAAATAAATTCTCACAACAATTTTGTTTTCGAACCATACTAATAAAAACCTATGAGATGCTTAAGGTACTCTAATGCATTTAATGCCTGTATCGAAATTTTATTATTTTCAAGCATTTTAGTTGGGAATCATGTGACTGTTGCGTATTAGTCATGGTATTGGGAATTAAGGCATTTTGCTTAAGTTCTAATAATATATGAATACGTTATCACAATATTTGCAACTATTGATTGCTTTAGTGAAAAAAATAAGTATTATTTCTACATTACCTTCATCTGACTTTACATATATTAAAATGAACCTGTCATTTATTCAATGTACTGATATAGTTCAAAGTCTATTTTAATTGCTTTACTGAAGAAAAGAACAATCATATTTTGTCTCTATATTCCAAAATTAGCTATAAACTAAAAAAGTATGGAACTAATAATGTAAGACAGCTCAATTGTTTTTATTAAGTTGCAAATCTTAAACACAAGATATCAGGTTCGTTACGACCAACAGACTGTTGAACTACTTCAACTACACCATTACGGGTGTTTTTATTTATAAAGACATAAGAAAAATACAGACAGCATTTTCTATGTAGATACATATTTACATAACAATGCTGTTTATAATTTGAATTAAACGAAGATTTTTGGACACGGTTGGAATGATATCATTAAAATTCCATCTCTCTTTTTTATAATTCAGTGACGAAAAATTTCGAAAGGTATATTAAAAAATCTATGGCTTATGCTTGATGTTTTTAAATATGTTTCTCTGCTTTTATTTTACTTTAAAATAATATATAGCATATTTATGAAAATAAATATCTAAAGGTGAAACATAGAGATAAATAATATAGTTAATTAAAAGAGAACTCATATTATTACTAAACAACTTACAGTGAAAAGTCATTCTTGCAATGATGAAATGACAATAAAAGATAATAATTATTTATACAATTTTCTTTAAAGTCATAAGAATTATTATATTTCGAAATATATGCAAATTTAATTTCCCCCTTTCAGCATAAAAGTACATCTGTAGAAAAAAAGCAAATAAACAAGTTTTTTACTCAAATTAAAAATTTTAGATACTCAAATTAAAAAATAAATTTGCAAGGTATTACTTCCCATTGTCTGATTTTAAGTTTTCTTTGTTCTTTTTTTATTTCGTCTTTAGATGTAAACTCTTATAATAAATGCATTCGCATAGATTTCCAATATACAGCTAATAAATTTAGTCTTTCGAATTAAAATAAAATAGCCTTATTTATATGCATAAGCTCTTCTGTGTGTGAATCATCATTTCACAATTCATCATTTTACCACACGTAAAACTCTTATTTATTTAGATATGCATTCATTTAACGAAAAATATATATGTTTTGAATAAAGAAATATATACATATATATATATATATATATATATATATATATATATATATATATATATTCACAAACATATGTAAATATATAGGATTTTTATTTGTAAAATCCCTAATGTTTATCTTAAAGCTGTAGTTTTAGCTCAATAGTTATTATTTTAGCATAAAATAATATCTCCCTGTAAATTAAGAAAAACACACCAAATCAATATGATTTTGATAAATATACAGAAATAATAATTTAGAAATATGCATAAATACTTTTTTTTAAAATTTAAATGCTTTTACTTAGAATACTAAATCCTTTTTTTATAAGCTTTGAAAATGGGAAAGGAAATGTAACTCTACATCATACTATAAGATTTTTCTCCCTTTTAATACGCCTTTAAATAATCTGTATATAATAAAGAACAGAAATTAAAATAGCTTTGTGTGAAAAGAATATACTTCAATTTAGTCCTATCATATTACTTAAAATATATGATAGCATATCTTCATTGTAACCATTTTTACATGATTACGAAATATAAATATCATGCTTCTTCCTACCGTTTAATTTTAACATCCCCCTTTTTAATTACTCAATAAATATCATAGTATACCTTTTGGTGCACATTGGAGGGAAGTTATAAAAATAATTTTAAGCAAAAGAAATTCTCTAACTTTGTGCAGAGCGCGTTTGAATTCCATTCTTTTCTCCGACTCGTATCGAAAACTGTTCTACCGAAAAGAACTGTCAGAATATAAAGAAGAATGTTTTCAGCAAATGGTTAAAGTCATCTGTTCTCAAGCACCCCACATCCTTGTTCCTTCTAACCTTGAGCTAGAGGTCATCGATAAGAGTAACTTCACGAGAAAGAGAATGTGGATCTCGGTTCCAAAAATATATTCATTAAATTTAAACCACGACGAAAGGCGTTTCTATTTCTCTACGAACGATATCCAAAAGTGTGGTGTCGGATTCCGCTGGTTCGTTCGCAACTAATGGAAAAGGCTTCCGGGAGGATTTGGTGATACCATAAAATATCGCAGTGGAATTCATGGTTCAATCAGACAAAACGTAGTGGATACTCTTGCCGGATTGGGGTAGTTGTGTAGGAAATGAGACAGTATGTATGGATGAAGGGAGGTGTTTAAAGTGAGATTTAAGATGTGGAAACTTATTCCACGATTTAAGAAGCCACGGTATAGAGTTATAAACTTGTTGAAGCAAGGTTCTCATTTTATTTTACTTTTTTTTCAATTTCCTAGCTGATATAGAATGTTAGTATACTTTTGGAAGTATTCGCGGCAAAATTCAGTTTTTTTATTATAAACTTAAGCAATAAATTTATTTAAAAAAATCGAGAAAACATAGAGTTGGAGCTTATTTACTTGCCCTATATTATCATAAATTGTATAATTGTTTTAGAAATATATTTTTGAAGCATTTTATCAAACATTTTAGGTATAAAAACTTCATATCTTAGATCTTAATTTGCTTTTTAGTTCCCAATAAATTAAAAAAATCTGATATAGTAATCTTATTCAATTCAATAATTTATTAGGAATACGCTTCTAAAAATTCTATACATACATATGAATGTCCTGGCATTTTTTTTTTTTTTTGTAAAAGAGTTGAAAATCTCTTTCTTCACAACTTTATTATATGCGAATGGCATTAATATTTGAAAAGAAAGCATAATAATTATGGACACCAAAATTGAGGTATTAATTTTTCCTGAAATAAATTATACGTTGAAGAGTGATTTCAATTCATCAAAAACTCATTTTGAATTTCAGCAAGATTATCAGTAACATTCAAAGATGCACAAAATGAGTTTTGTCCTAACACAGCTTTTGTGTTCAGAGAATTCAATGAAATGAAGTTTAATTTCAGATTCAAAGGAGTGATAAAATGTGGTTATAATTCCTTTCTCTGATTCTTCACTCTTGGTAGAAATGTTTATAAATAGGGTAAAGTTCCTAAGATTTACTTTAGAGTTCCGGTGTTCAACTTTAATACAATAACGTGAATATTATTCCTAAAGTGAATATTGTACATTTCTTCTCTCTGAAGATTTTTCTCTGATATTTAGCTCCATTAGGTAATCTAAGGTATCAGATAAATTAGCTATGTTTTACTTCTTTGTTCACTTAAAAAAATTTCCACAACAGTTTTTTGTTAATCAACATACATAGTTATAAAAAGAAGACCTTCGCGATCAAAGTTTATAGTTTTGAATAGTTCTTAAGCGGACGAGTATTGAGACCCTTAGGTTTTATAAAATTAGCACCTATCACCAAAGTTTCTAGAACCTCTAGCAAAGGTTTTTTAAGATCATTGATAGGAAGTGGAAATTGGTGAATTATGCAGTGTAATTCACTTGCTTAGGATAAAAGCTCTAACTTTTAACAGAAATCCTGACATCGATCCTTACATAGTTGGCGCTCCGTCCGTTGGTACACATTCCACACAAGTGTTTTTGAAACAAATCAGTACTTTTCAAAAATGACATTATCCATTTCATGACGTGTTTTCTTTCATAGTAGGCTTTTATTACTTTACAAAACAAAAACTGTACGAGAAGTTCTCTGAATGAATATATCTCACGAAAACGAGTAATTAAGTGCAGGAACTAACATGAGTAGACTCGTCAAGATGAAAGGGAAATGAAAGAGATGCCTTTATATTAGATAAAATTTGTTCCATCACGTCTATGGATGCTCTGAAATGCGACTCTGAACTGCGTTATTGGATAAGGATATATTATGCATTTTAATCCCAATAGTTTCTCCAAGTATGCGATTAGCCGATTTTAACAGGCAAGGTTTCATGAGGGCTTCTGTCTAGGGTTTTTTTCCCGGGAACCCGGGATCCCGGGTTCCCGGGAAATCATAAAATTTCTGTACTTTTTCTATTCCCGGGAATTATATCTCGTTCCCGGGAAATCCCGGGAAAGAAGTAGAAGTTGATGAAGAAGATGTTAAGAAAGAGTTTAGCTGTGAAAAGATGGTTTGTTTGGAAACTAAAACACGCTGGAATAGTTTGTTGGCAATGCTTGAAAGATTTTTAGAAATAAAGTCAGCAATTTTAAAAGCATTAATTGACATTAAAGAATAAATGATGACCAATGTAGAGTTCGAAACTGTGACTACAATTGCAGCTGGCTTAAAGCCAGTAAAAATTGGCTTAGAAAAATTATGCAGTCGAAATGCAACTTTGCTAACTGCAGGTGTATTTTCTTTCGTTATTGGAGAATTAAACGAACAAAATTCAGAATTTGCAAAAAATATGAAATATTCTCTAATGCAAAGAATTAATGAGAGACGCAACGTTAATTTAATAGGATTAATGCTATACCCGAATTTTGGGAGAAAATACGAAGCAGCTGCAGTTACAGTCGATATTTCGCGATTGCCTCGTAAAAATTGTTTGGTTAGACAAGCCCAATTGATAGGGACAAGGCTGTTCTGCGAAGAAGAGGACTCAATATCCAACTCTTCGCACTCAGAAGAAGAGAGCATGGAGATTTTATAAGAAAAAACCTATGACGTTGGACAAAAAATTAGAGAAAGCAATGTACTCTAAAAGAAAAGTTTTATATTGTTCAACCAAAAAAGTACTAATCTCAACAAAATCATGAAACAAGAGATGCAGTTGTTCGACTCGATTCAAAATCCATCACCAAACATTATAAAACTATGTGAGGCTTTAAAAACAATTCCTCCAACGTCAGTTAAAGCCGAGAGAGCATTTTCTGCTGCCGGATTGTTCGTCACAAAACTTGGCTGAGTGATAAAAGCATAAATTGCTTATGCTTTCTGAAATCCTATTTTAAGAATGAATAATCAATTTATTACATTTTTTTGTATTTTTTAACCCATTATATAAATAAACATTAATTTTTAAATTTATATGTATTTTTATTTTATATAATTGATTTTATTTAAAAATAACTTGTTTTTAAATTTTTTGAAATTTTTATGTATTCCCGGGAATCCCGGGAACGACAATTACATTCCCGGGATTTCCCGGACATTCCCGGGAATGGAAAAACCCGGGAAATCAGGAACCCTACTTCTGTCTCTGCATGGGAATTTAATTATTGAAATTGGCAGATCAATTTCATGTAATGTATGTATTGTTGAAACATTCCGGTAAAATTCAACTTTGAATTTCTCAAGATTGCCTCATATAGCTTTAAAAATCTATGTATTTTGCAATATGTTTGGAATGCTTGCTTACTAAATAACGTTTGAGCTATCAGGTCATATAGATTCAGTCTTAAGTACAATAGTACATAAAGCACATCTTTTCTACTGCTTTGCTAATAATAAATGAATATTCAAATTTTAAATACTACTCAAAATGTTTTCTTCTTCTCAACGAGGCTGATATCTGAAAAATAAAATATAAAATACTTCAAACTAAATTTTAAAATGTTTAAAAGACTCTAAAATTAACAATATTTAAAAACTTTTGCACAGAAAATCTGCAAATAATAGAAGTGTCTGATCTTTGGCACGCATAGTGAAGACAGATTAAGATGATCAACAGTATTGCAACATATTCCTGATCAAAGAAAAAAGCATACAATTGTAACGATTTAACGCTACAAGAAGGCTGGATAAAATCATACCACGCATCAATTATCGGCAGCATGTTGAAATTGGAGGTATTTCTCTTTTCCATAATCATCCTCTTCTAAAATTCACAAAAAAAAATATTAAAAACACGAATACAAAATTATTCAGTTAGATAAAATTATTCATATATCTACTAACACTATCAAAAATTATCTCTTTTACAATAAAAAACAGTGCCATCTACTGTATTCGCTTTTCAACAAACGTAATGAAGCAAATTTACTGAGCGCGACAATATATGTGTACACTTAAATATATATTCGAAAGCTTAAACTCGAGGTTGAATATTTGAAGATTGTTTCCTACAGCTCTGCTCGTTGCTTATACAAGTATATTAGTTGGGAGAATGTTCACGGTTATTCTTAGCTGGGTGGAATGTCAGAAAACTTCTCTCTTTGACAAATATCTTCCAGAGACAGCGATCACTGCGGACTATTCGGCTAGCTTGCCTCAGACCAATTAAAATAAGGTGAGTGAGCCAGCCTTCCAGTAGTTACGTCGGATATTCCGTGTATTGCCAAGCATAAATGAATTATTTACATTTAAAAACGATCCCCCCAAAGAAGTAAAGTTTCCCACTTCTTATTAGCGATACACTGATTAGGAACTCACATTTTAGAGCTGCTTCAATTATGCAAATTATGCCAAAAATAACATAACCGAAACACGTCTTTTATTATGATTAAAAGTTTTAATGTGCTTAACAATTAGCTAATTATATATATATATATATATATATATATATATTATTATTATGAACAAAAAGTAAGAGTAATGGAAGTGTTGTGTGCGAATGTGAAGAATAGTTTAACATCTCAGAAGAGCAATTTATCCACCAGGACTGCAAGGAACAGAAAAAAAAAGAAGGTAAATAATTTTCGATTATTTAACTTCTTTTTTTTTTCATAATAAATCACTTCTGAGCATGTGCTCAGATGTGATTTAATTTGAATAATTTTGAAGTGTATTGAGGTAGTATTAAATATGTCGTTTCTCTCTAAAGGACATAAAAATTATTTAGTCGAGCTTGCGCTTGAACTAGCGTCCTTTCTGACCTACCAAAGCGACAATAAAGACAATCATAGTTAATAGCGAGTACTACGAAGGAGATTTCATGATAGGATGTCTCGAGAGGGTAATTAAAGACCTGAAATAATCGGAAAAAGGTATAAAATATTTGAATTAGAAAAATTCAGAATACAAACCAATAGAAAACAGAGTTCCAAACACGATCTGATAGAGGTATTATCAGGTTAGAAGTAAATAAGAGTCCTTTTGAACTAAGAAATCTGGTACAAAAATTCTATTTAAAGACGATGAAATGTCTTCATTTTTAATATTATTCGATAGGTGAATCAAACGAGTTATTAGGGAAGAAGATTATGTCAGTCAACTGTTAGATTCTTACCATTTGAAATAACGCAACTATTTGTAAGGGAATCAGAAGAGAAAATTATAGACATGTTAAAAATGAATAATTATAGACATGTTAAAAATTAATTGTTAAAGCGATCTAAACTTAGTGCTGAAAAATTCAGGCAGAAATTTATTACTCTTGTTAGAGAGGCAAAAGATACATGGGCAGATTACGTTTCTAAAATACGTAATTATTTT
Organism: Nephila pilipes; assembly: GCA_019974015.1. NCBI lineage: Eukaryota > Metazoa > Arthropoda > Arachnida > Araneae > Nephilidae > Nephila > Nephila pilipes. Next base: position 201,262 of record BMAW01049877.1, on the reverse strand, counting down.
AACGAATGGTTACCAGGGTTAAATGTAAACGATTTCGATTCCTTATGGGAATTAATTGTGACGGATCAGTTGAAAAAACTGATCCCAAATTTTATGTGGGAACATTTTATTCATTCTTAGCCGAAATTTACTATATCAAATGAACTAGCAGAAAAAACAGATGAATATGGAAGCATTAGAACTGCCATTAAAACTGATATGAAAATAAAAACCTGAAGTTTGCAAATTATCGCGCTGTTCCTAAGAATTATTCACAAATAAACTCAACGTCTTATAATCATAACCCGAGTAGATTCTAGTTTAATAAATTGGAAAAGACAAGTCCAATGAACCATAAATTTAATGTAAGTGGAGGCTCTACATGACAGAAAAACAACCCTGGAGCCTTTAATTCAGCAACTAATAACGATAGAGGAGAATTGAGATGTTTTACTTGTAATAATATCAGTCATGTTGTAAGAGATCTTCCCTTTCCATGCACGTTATGTCAGGAGTCGGAACACATGGAAAACATTGCTCAAAAAAACATGAGCCCAAAACCGAGCGTCTGTGACTGAGAGTCGTCCTCATCTGACACATACTTGAGAACCACCCACATAAGTAACAACAAGGTCACTGCCCCTCTTGATACGGGATCCTCTTGCTGTTTACTGAAAGAGCCAAATATAAACAACTTGGGATTAAACATTTCCCACTGCAAGAGGAATATATATTATTCAGGCAATCAATTAAACCCAGTCTCTCAAAGTTTAGGTGCCACGGTAACAGATATCCAAATAGAATATGTTGTGGAAAAAGATATTTATGTTTTAATCGTTCCGGACTCTACTCAACCAGTAGATTTAATAGTTGATCGTCCGTTTTTAGACCCATCCTCTATTGCTATGCTAGGGTGGGTGAAAATATACACAATGGTTTAGTAAAAGATTACCCGTTTATCAAATTAGACTGTATTGAAGAGATGCCACTTATCGAATTAAAAGCGATTGAAATTACCCACATAATAAGGAAGAGAGTAAATGTTGTAAAAGTACAAAAGGAGAAAATAGTCAATAGATTAATTAGGATTCAGGGGGAGAAGAACATTTTAGCTCATTATTAGAAATTAAGGAAGGTAAAACTATTTTACCTATTGTTAATATTAGACGTAAAGAAATAACACTAAAAGATAACCAAAACGTTGTGAAATATTAGATGAGTTTAATTCCAAACCTCATTCAAATTACATGAATGTTTCTAATGATAGGCCACCCGTAGAACTTTACAGCTTTAGTGCTAACAAAACAAAAGCAAAACGACACCCTATAACCTTGGAACAAATAAAATTTGATGAAAACAACAACAAGATATTATTCTTTTATTGAAAGATTTCAGAGATTGTTTCGCATTAAATATATTAGAGTTAGGATGAACAAACTTAATGAAAATGGATTTCAAGGAAATTGAAGTTCTAAGCCGATATGTATGATGCTCTATCAGTCAAATGCCGCCAAAAGAACAGCTGTTAAAGATATCGTAAGGGATTGGAAAGAGAATGGCAAAATCTCAGAAACACGTTCATTTTGTGCAAGTCTTGTTCTTCGTGTAATGAAAAAGACTGGTGAAAATAGTTCAATCATTGATTACAGACGTTTAAATAACCAGACGATAAAAGAAAAATTTCCCTTACTAAAAATAGATGACTTATTAGAATAATTTTACTAATACAGTCTATATACGTCATTAGACTTAGCACATGGTTACCTCCGATACCTTTGACTGATGAAGCAAAATTAAAAACCGTTTTAATATTCCAGATGAAACCGGACAATTACAGCGAATGATATTTTGCTTAACTAACGCCCCTGCAGAATTACAAAGGTTAATGTACCATGCATTAGGAAATTTATGTAACAAAGACATGTTATGTTGTTTCGATGATATCCTAGTCATCAAGGGAGACATGGCAAAAAATGATCGAGAAATTGATTAAAATATTTGAAGACCTACATGCCGCTCAATTAACTTTAAAGTTATCGGAACCGGAAGTGAAGTATTTAGGATTTGTAATTAACAAAAATGGAAGTAAAACATCAACAAGGAAGGTGGAAATAATATCTAAATTCCTTCAACCAAAAAGGTTGCCTGAAATTAGACGTTTACTTAGAATAACAGGTTTTTTAGAAGATTCATTCAAAATAAATCGTTTATAGCCAAACTACTGACTCAATTAAGAAAGCAAAATGTAACTTTTAAGTAGGAAAAACAGCAAGAACATTCATTCGTTACGCTGATGAAAGAATTAACAAAACAGTTCATCTTAGCCCTTTATAATCCCGAAGAAAAACTGAAATTCTCACAAATTCGAGTCCGAATGGAATTGCTGACATATTAATGCAGTTTAGAAGTGATGATAAGTCTCATATAGTTTATTGTGTTAGTAAGAAAACTACCGGTGCTAAAAGAAAACACCATTGAAGTAAATTAGAGTTAATGGCGATCGTGTGGACATTACAGTTCTCAGAAAGCTACTTTTTTGGGTATAAACTTTACAGTTGTAGCCGACTGTCAGGAGTTGATTTATATGAATGCGAAAAGGTCAAATAATCCCCAAACTGACCGATTGAGCATACTTAAACAAGAATATATCTTTGAATTAATACACAGATCAGGTGTTAAAAGGGCTCACGTTGATGTAATGATAAAACATGCGCTCCGGGCGCCCATTGAATATCAACGTTAACGCTAGCCCCTCATAGACTGAGGGAGGACACCTAGAAGGTTAAACATACAAATGGACAATGAATGGTGGAAGAAAATTCCCCCGCTTACTTAACGAGAGGTCGAGGGATTGAGCAAATGTCAAGATCTGCTGTTTTAATGACACAGAAGAAACAAATTTCCACGAGCATGAATATGTGTCCAATAAGCAACAACAGGATGAAAAGGGGTGGAAAGAACGCCACAAGTCCGGAGCCTCAAGAAGAGTCTTACGAAAGGAACAACTAATTGGTGAAATCAATTAAATTCAAAGTATTTTTTAATCAGAGACTTTAATTTCAAAAAGGAAGTGTGAACTCTTTTTTTAATTTTTGTGAGATTCATTGTGAAATGTCTTATGTGTGTTTTATTTCTATATTAATTTAATGGTACTTATCTAATTTGAATATTTATATATTATTATTTTGTGATTAATTAAAAATCATTTTTGAATCAAAAATATTTTTCTAATGATTTAATAAGATTCCTAGAATTTTGTTTTAAAGATTTTTTTTTTTCTGTGTGAATCATTTTGAGACTTTGAAGTCTACGAGAATTAAACATTTTATTTCCATATGAGAATAAATATTTTTAAGTGTGTTAAATGTTTTTTTATTACTCAGGAATGCATGCAAATAATTATTTGAAACGTGAATTTGATATTTGATTTCTAAGAAATATCCTAAAAAATTTGAGTATTGGTAATAGATATTTTTTTTTATTTCTAAAACATAATTAATAATTTAAAAGATCTGAGTTCATTATTTTGACATATGAAGTTTATGTTCGATGTTTTGAATGATTTGTAGAAAATGAAATAATTCTCTTTTGTGTTAGTATTTTGTTAGGATAATTAATATCATGAAGTGAATATGTTTATTTAATTTAAAAAGAATGGAAAATGAGAGCAAAAGTTTACAAACTGCCTCAAAAAATTGAACTTTAAGCCAAAAAAACACAGCTACATATTGTCACATTGAAACATTTGTCTTTAATAGTGTTACTTTGGGGTTCAAACCGAATAATTTGAGCACTCTTGTATCTAAGTTGATTATATATTACCAAAATGCTGCCCATTTCAACTTAAAATACTAATGATATAAATATTAACCGTAGTTAGTGAGCAGTTTAAGTTCAAAATTTTCTTTGAATTACTTCCCAAAATATTAGATTCATCATGAAAAGAAATTTATTTATGTTTACAATGTACATTTTGTCATGTTTAAACATACTTTTACTATCGTATCAAAATTAACATTGACAATAATGCCAATATTATGTATTATATTTAGCAGTTATACCAATTTTTTTTCAGTAGAGATAGCTACCTTTTTTATAACAGAGCAAGCGAAAACAATGTTTTTGTTGTAATGATTATTAAAATACTTAAGATTCAATATAGAATAACTGTAAAAATATATTTACATCTATATTAACTGCTTTATTTGAATTATGGGATTCATTTTGTATATTTTGCTTTTGTGTTTAAAACATATTAAATAATCTATTTCTTTAAGCACCAATACTTTAAAAATTATAAATTGCAAGCATATATTTTATACCAAGAGGTTTAAATTTTACTATCATTTCAATGTAATTCAAAATGACTCTGACGTGACAAAATTTAAATTTTCTTAAAAGTATATTTTGATGCTTTTTCATTTTGTCATTGGGGTAAAATATTTTCCTCTCTATTAGTATTGAAGATAAATTGTAACTTATGGATATGAAAACTATTTTAATGATTTTTATTAAAATGAAATGACACAATAAATTAACAGAAAAATTAAACCAATTTTGCTAATGTTAGAAATAATTTAGCAATATAATAAAGCAATACAAAGGAAAGAGCCTCTTAGTATACATATATACAGTAATTTGCTGATCAGATGGTTTTCTTTTAAATTCCTATATTTTAAAATAAAAATCATTTATAAACAATGATTTTAAATATACATATGTAATATATTGGAACAAAGCAAATATTTTTATTTCATTTGCCCCAAAGGACTTTGTTTCATAAATCAATTTAATTTTATATTATGTTATTTGAGTCTAAATATTTTTCATTTTGCATTATCAGTTTCTTCCTATGAAACTCACATAAGTAAATTTAACAAGAGAAATTCTTGTAAACTGATGTAGCATTTGAATTATTACTACGTGTAGAACTTGCTTCCGAAATGTAGTAGAGAATTAAGACAAAGATATTCACCATTTCAGTGTTTTGAGAACTAACAGAAATAAACCCACTAATGAATGATTTGATGTCATGTAAAGCAGTTTATGAAGCCAGATTCTGATGAAAACATTACAGAAGAATCTCAAAAAGGAGTATATTTATGATATGAGAGATATATTGAAAGAAATACGCAAAATACTTATTTTAAAGAGCAACATACTGAATATTTAAAGAGTTGCACGGAAATATCCAAAATTAGTTATTCACGAAAAGAATAACAGTCAGTATAAATTATTTGAAATCATAGATTTAAAATTTCAAAGCAAGTTAAGGAATTTATGAATAAATACCCATGCTGTTCTGTTTGTATTTATGACACAGACGTAATAAAAATATCGAACATTAAGAAATTAACATTAAGATTATGAAATCTTATGCACGGTTAATTTCTAGACAAATAAATTTTATTCATTAAAATTAGTGAGAATTAATGTTATGAGTTTTGAGAACCATGACTATAAATTATAACGCTCATTAATCAAATCTTTATTTGATTATGCTTTTAAACAATGACTTGTTTAAATTAATCATAAAAATTTCTAGAAGCATCAGTTTTATTTTATTATTTTGACGGCATAGATTCGTCGGTAACTTTCACAGAAAAATAGCCAAAGGATATTGACACCATATCTTGTCTTTCTTAAAACTTTCACGTAATTGTTACACAATATTGTGTTGCCTACTTTATGGAAATAACTTGTTTAAAATATTTGAATGATAAATTACGTACAATAACGGTACTGGTGATGATTTTAATTTTCTGTTAAAATTGCGCAAATTTGTATCTTATAAGTTGCACTATGCCTCAAAAGTCATAACCAAATTTTTATTCTATGAACGTAGTAACTTTGCATAATAGAACGATGCTCGAGACCTGGCTGAATGGTGAATATACTGAGTTTTAATAGTTTTATGTGCTTATAAATATTTAGAATATAAAATTCAAGGTTATTTAAATCTGTATTATGAGGTCATTGAAGTGATTTATGGCTCAGGATACCGTGAGCTGTGTAAACTCCATTGGTTGTTCCTGTAGGCGCGTAATTTATCTTAGAATGCGAGGCAAGTGAAAGTTTGCCCTAATCTGCCAGAATTCTGCGGTTTCTGATAATAAGGGACCATCACCCTCAACCTTTCCTCTTTCATGACATCACTAATGGTAATAAAGTCACTCATAGGATTGGACAAAATAGTATCATGATTGAAAACATCTTCATTTCTTTACGGGAAATATTTTATCGTTGATCTGTATTCTATTATTCCTTCAGAAAAGAGATATTTATCACAAATGTACAAGAGACTTTGTAAAATCTAAACTAACTATGAATGTGATTATCACACAAGGATACGATAATGGCCAATATGAGCAGTCAATATAAAGTTCATTTGAGAATCTTATGATGAAACAAATTGTGAATTTCTTCTTATGGATCTCAAACTTTGACTGTGAGGTATTTGTTTTGAACCTTATAGTAAAGAATTCAATACCTACTTTGTTTTGTATATTATATGCTATTTCAGCAAAAACTTCCTGTCTGAGATGCTTTAGAATTGTAATAATCAGCCATGACCCAGTTTGACAACTAGATATCCAATTACAATTGGTGAGAATTAGGACCATTTTGTTAAAATTTGAAAATACTAAGTTTAATCATATAATTTTGAATAAAATTTTATTGCCGCAAAGCTGAATTGATGAATAAAAATTGTTTCATTTCCTTCTGAAAGGTCTCTAATGATACAAATAATTTTGCTTTTAATCAATAAAGTCACCACATCAATATTATGAATAACATTGTCAAGTTCAATGCAAACATTATAAGTCTAATTTAAAGATTAAACTACAATCTGTCTTACGAGTTTAAGTTCCATTTAGAAAAATGTATGCCGAAGAAAACCGGCATGATCTGAATCTTGGAAAGAAAATCGAATACTTAATGAGAGGATCTAATTTGAATCTGATGACACATTTGCAATAAAATAACCTGCTCAAGGTGACAAAGATAATCTAAAATAAAATGTTATAAAATTTGATTATATAAGAAATATGGAACAAGGTGTATTCCAGAACATCTTTCTTGCCAAAGTGCCATACACCGTTCATTAAATTTTAATTGTATATCCGATGCTTCCTCACCACGTTGGTGCATCTTTTATATAATAATATTAATTGTTTTGAATTTATAAGGTGAAACCCAACCAAATGTGTTTCTTTTTAATATAAAGTTGTATTTTAAATCAAATTTAATATATTCACATTTAACTTTTGTCTTGTAGCTCTTTTCATAATAATATATTTAAATTACTATTATTTTCAATAGCAGTTTACAAATATTTTATTGCTGTTTTTGAAAGAAAATTAGGTATTACGGTCTTGTGACTGCCTTTCTTCATTATTTAAATCTAATAATTCATCTTTAAAATCTAACTAATTAGTGAAGGTTGTTCAAAACCTGAATGAAATTATAAAGAAAAGTAAACATTATTATCTATAAAAGAATATGATCATTCTGTGATCGTGGGTCTCATTAACTAGTTAACTTAGTTTATGTTCAAATAATAAATTCACCTTACGAAATAACCACTCTTTAATTCACGCACTTCAATTCCAGCAGATCTGGACTCTTAATATTCTGGTCAGAGTCACAACATTTTCATAATGTAGTAATTAATCCACCTTACAGCATCTATCAGATTGTTGTTATAATCTAGCTCTTTTCTTTCCTTTTAATGTTATTTCTTTTATATATCACTATCTTTAGCTCAATATTATTTATACTTTCAGTATTTCAATTTACTCAAGGTGTTTTATGTGTGTGCAAGTGGTTGTAATTGTATTCATTCTTCAAATAACCAAAACGTTCCTGCTGTTAGCAAGTGGAAAATATTAGCGTAGCCCAACGTTAAAGGCTAATAACAAATGTTTGACAAAGCAGCCAGATTTGGAATACGTAACAAACACAATCAGTCAACTAAATCATTTTACTTTTTCCTTTACATAAATGCAGGAATTTATAATGAAAAGCAGTATTAATTTTATAAGCGATAAGTAACGTCCACTTGTTAACGAAAGAAATGTTATGGTTTCTTTCAGAACGCAGATTTTAGTGACATCCAATCTCCTCGTTAGTTTATGGCCATTTTCCAGTTAAATCATATCTTTTCGTCCTCTCTAAAATGGTTCAATGATTTAACGGGGTAATCATTTAGAGCTAGAGTATTCATTTTATGGATTTGATCTTCAATATCAAGTGGAGTTCATGTCATTGGTGGATACAATGAGAAAGTCCATCAAATGATGAGTCAACTTTGGCGCTACACTTTCAAAGTCAAGACATTTGAAGATAGCATCTTTGTGGATAATGAGGATACATCATTTCCCATTAGTTTGATGAAATCATCTGTAACGATACATTTTGATTAACTGGCTGATAGCAGGTGTCCCGGTCATCCCAGATATTATTAATGATCCCTCAAGCACCTAATGCCCACGTTTCGAGTATTTAGTTCTTTATAAAATCCTTCCCCTTCGTCTCTGTCCTCTTTCTGAAATACTTCATTAACTGTGTTCATAATTTGCTTAATAATGTAACGGAAATAAAGTTGGCGAAAGTAAATGGTTAATAATTGAGAAGAAGTGCTTCGCTAGAAAGTTGAAATTGTTTAAAAAGAGAGCATGTACAAGGAAGCGGTATTGCGGATCGTTACGTGCAAAGTATTGGATTATTTAACTTTTTTAAAGCATTAGAGGTAATTGGTTTCATTCCATGCTTCAATGGTTTTGAAATTATGCATAAGAAATAAATGGGATTTTGTTAAAAATAAAAACTGCTTTACGTGTATTTTATTGGATTTTCTCTTAAAAATGAATGGTGTTAAGTTAAAATTTTGTTACAGTGTTATGGTTGGTTAAATGAACCTTAAGGAAGAATGAATAACAACAAAAATAAAAAGTAGTTTACTAAAGTATTTCTAAGTCTTTGTTATGTTAAAGGAGCTGAATATAGGTACTTAAGAAATAAAGAACAAAATAATATTATTAATACGAAAATGTTTTGTAGGTTCTGTTTCTTACAAGTAAAGTTATATTTCTTAAGACACGCTTATTAGATATTATTTATTAATGTTTAACAACTTTTAATGCAAATTATAACTCTGATACGAGTTCAAAAGCGTACCAATAGATGGCTCTGATTAGTCATAAGAGGATAAAAAACGATTACTATAAAATATATGCAATGATTCTATTTACTATCGAAATTGCTTGTGAAGCTTTTCTTACCAGAATGGTAACTGTGCGGCAATTGTATTGAAGAAAATTCTCGACATTAAATAATTTAAATAGAGTACACTGGACCGATGACTAATTTTGATCCGAAAAAACCGATTAATAAATTCTAAGAGACCAGCTCATTTGTCGTGAAATGTGGAAGAGGGAGAAAATCAATTACTTCAACTATAAGTGACGGATTAAGCTACATCATTGGAAAAAGCATCAAGCACCGGGAATTGCCCAAGCTTTAGACATAACTACTTGTCAGCGCTATGCGTTAAATTTTACGAAACATTCTGCAATGTTATCCATTTCCAGTTACGTATGTTCAGAGCTGGTTCCTGATGACCTGCCAAACAATAGACATTCGCCCTGCAATTTCCTGCTCGAATGGAAGTGGACAATGTATGGCCATGGGATATTTTGTGAATAGACGAAATCCATTTCCCTCTCCAAGGTGTCTTAATATTCCAAATTGTAGAATATGGTAAAGAGAGAATCTGATCCAAATGAAAGATATGGGGAGCTGCAGCACGGTAGCTTTTAACGATGGCTTTTTCTTTTTCGAGGAAATTGATACTTCAGGCCCTATCACCTGTACAGTCAACGGGACACACTATTAATCTCTTTTGCGCACCCAGTTCATTCTAGCACGGCAATAGCATGGATGTGTTGCTAGTAGAATTTTTATGTAACATGGGCTCCTTTAGAAGTTTTAAATCCGAAGAAGTAGTTGATCAGATTGCATTTTAAAAATGACATAATTATCAGTGGCCATTTCTCCCAACCTGGCCGCCAAGTATAAATAACTTAAATCCATACGATTTCTGGATATTGGGTTACTTAAAGCATATCGTGTACAAGGCTAGGATATTGAATTTAGCTGAATTGAAAATATGCACTTCGCAACACATTCATAATATTACAACAGATATAATACAATCCATTGAGGAACTTGCTGCTTTGACCTTTCAACTTCAGAGTGTGACAGTTCAAACAGTTATAAAGTAAGGGATAAAGGTATAATTTAGTACTACTAAAATGCAGACATACATTTAATTTACCTAGCTACAAATGGAAGTATCACAGAGGCAGAACGAACGTATGGTGAGAGCTTACCCTATAGACAGTTGCTCAGACCGAAAACATTTTAGTTCTTTTATAAACAGCTGTGAAAATTGAGATCTTTTCTTGTTTTCCAATCTGATAGAGGTCGTTCAACGACTGTGGGAATAGCAGGTGTGGAAGAAACGATTTCGAGTTGGTGGGAGATCAGCCAACTACAAAAACGCGAACAGAAAACAGTAGCCTTGGTGGGTCACAATCCAAAATATTGAGAATGCTGAAGATTGAGAAACTTTATTCATGATATTTTTAACATGTCCAAGCATTGATTGAAGAAGATTATTCTTGTCCTATTGATTTTTCCAGCTGGTTCCTACAGATGAGTACAAAATCCGGCGATTTTGAGATAACTGCCCTTTCCTCCTATGAATTCATTCATACATAGTACATTTAATGCAAGAAGTATTCATTTTGGAGCGTCTGCAAATGCGGTAATACTACGAGCACATCACTGTTGCTTCTTCATTATTATTTGGGCAAGAATCATTGCTGCTATGAATTAGGGCCCATCTTCTGCCGGAATACCTTGACAATGGTAAAGAGCTGACGTTCATGCAAGATGTGCTACTAGATTTCCTATTGGATGTTCCAAATGACTACCGGTAGCATATATGGTTTGAGCTGGAAAGATGTTCAGCCTTTAATGGGTAATAGGTACATCACTATGAGAGCATTCCTTTTCCAAGGCGACAGATTAGTTGAATTGGCTTTGTGGCTAGACCACCATGATTGCACGATCTGTTGTTCTCTTTTTCATTTGAGTTGAGCCACACGGCTCGACAAAAGACGATGAACATTTTTGTTTACCTATTTAAGTTGCAAATATTGAATTATTCTGAATTATTATTTTATTTTTAGTTGCAATAAATGCTTTAAAAGGAATTTGTCATTGATTGAAGAAGACAATTGTTATCATTAACTTTAATTTAGAAACTTTTGAAGCAGTAAACATATTTTAATCAATTGGAGCATCATTTCCATGTAGAAGCAATGACAGGAAATTTTATCCTTTCTTTTAGCAAAGTTGTTTATTTAGCACATAGAAATACATGTAACATGTGGTTTAGCATGATCTTTAATTACGGAATAAGAACATTTCTTTTCGGTTTCTGGCTTTTAATTCACACTTGTTTGTGACGTTGTGACTTGTAACGATTTTTCTTTCACTAATATTGGTGAAGTTTGTGTTCAAAATGCTTAATATGATATATCTCTTCCATTGAAATAAGACATGAATCCTTGAACAGGTCAGAAGAGAGTTCAAATATCAATCCCTGTTAGTCTACTAACTCGAACCCGAGTGCGTTGATAACAGTTTGCTTAATCTGATATCCTAAAGTTAATTCAAGAGGAAGAATTTAAGTCACATTTACAGAGGAAGAGCAATATTAACTATTGAATTTATAATAATCAAAATGAATCAAAATGTTATCAGCTTTATAATAAAACTCGATTCGTCTTGTAATTTTCGGTATTTGTGATATTCTCTTCACTAAACTTGGAGAATTTTTATAAAGTTAATGACATAAAATTAATCCTTGACGGAAACAAATGAAATATGATCTATGTAAATTCTTGATATAAATATTTGTAATCAATTCAATGGAAAATACTTATATATGAGTAAAGTCAAATTATATGTAAGAGAGGTTAGAAAAAAGTAATAAAGAAATTAGAATTAGAAGGTTAGAAGGTAGTATTTAATTGTGACATTTAGTCATATCTGTCATGTGTGAACTGAAACAAATTGTTATCGAACAAAGATAAAGTATCTTTAGGAGTGAACGTTAGGGTACTTTCTCGAATTCCTTGTTATCTCAAGTTTACTGATTCGGATACGTGTACTCTGGTAAAACTGCTATTTTATATGGGTGTTTTATTGAATTAGAATAAACAGAAAGAAAACACATTCTCGATTTCAGAAATTTCAATTAACTGATAAGGGTAATATCTGTATCTTCAATTTTGCTAGTTATATTTATATATTTGGAATTTAATTTAGTAACTACTTAGTTCGTAAACAGCGACCTCGGGAGCAAATAACTGGTAGGCGTTACATCCTCTTTCTGGGAATTACGTATTTTCTGCATTAACTAATCAGGTTTAAAAATGATAGGTGAAACAAATAATAACAGGTGTATGTCACATCTTCCACTTAGATAGAAAAATCCATATGAAAGTATCAGATGATAATGCATTTTTCCTATATATTTTCAAGAAATATTTACGAGGAAATATTTGCATTTTTAAATCTTTCATCAAAATTATTCTAAAAATATATAAAGGCTTTCAGCCAATTTACAATTTTATACATCTTCATATGAAATGCTACTAGCAAAAAAAAGTATGTGGAATTCGTATTCAAGCGCACAACGCACGTGCTACGAGAAGAAAGAGAATGAAACGAGTCTGTCTGTACCACTGGAAACAATACATTTTATCTACAAAATTTGAATGTTCTAAAAGTTTCCAAAAAACATATCGTATGAAAATGTATTATTAAACGTCTACGGTTACTTCATTTGATTTCCACAAGGTAGATATTTAATAATAGAAGTGTGGAGATAAAACTACTTAGACGACTTCCAACTAAAATCAATTAAAATTTTCGCTGGACATGTAAATAAATATATATATACATATACATATTTACATATATATATATATATATATATATATATATATATATATATATATGTATGTATATATATATATATTTATTTATTTATTTATATACGCGCGTGTGTGAAAAAAATTGTGTCATCTTACCATTTTAAAATTGATAGGTGTTTTTGTAATCTTAATTTCTTAAGAAGAGTTCAATCCTTTTGCAATTTGACAATGTTAATTCCTATTGAAGATAGTTTACTCAGGAAAATTCCATACTAGCAAGACAAATCATAATGATACACATGCACGCGCAAGTGAAGCAAGAATTAATGAGAAAGAGATCGTCCAACGACTAAGATCAGCTTATACATCACAGGGAGCATGATGTCTAGAGTTCTGCTTAATTTGAAGTTAATAGTGGTTTGGAGACAAGCATCACACATGCCCCATAGCAAACGATAGGCTACATTAGAAACAAAATGCGGATGTTGTTTTAATGTCAAATTTGGTTCGGTGTTAAAAATATAGTACATCTCAAAAAGTGAAAGAAAGTTAAAAAAAATAGATGGAGGTAATGTGGGGAATTTATATATATATATTCTGATAGAGTTTGTGCGAAAAAGTGTGTATGAAAATTGCCCCACGCAATGTTTTAAATACATATTACGTCGATACTTTTATATTATTCACAAAGACAAGAAAAAAACTTTCAAAGGAGCTATTTTTTCAAGCATGCTAGATATCAGAATTGGTTTCAATATTTTCCTCGAGCATTCCAAAGATTTACCGAAATTGTAACTCTATTCCACTCTTCTTTATTAAATAGAAAGAAAGAACGTGGTTCAACAATTTTAAGTATTCTACCACAGCGGCTTTAATCGTAGACTAAATTTCCGCAACTAAAAACCCACATTTAACTTCTCTTTTCATCCATACACACTGTCTCATTATCCACATAACTACCCCAATCCGGCAAGACTATCCACTACGTTTTGTCTGATTGAACCACGAATTCCAATGCTATATTTTTTGATATCACCAGATCCTTTCCAAACCCTTTTCCATTAGGGGCGAATGATCCAACGTAATCCGACACTGCATTTTTGGATACAGTTCTTTGGTTGATAGAAACGCATTTCGTCGTGGTTTAAATACAATGAATAAATTTTTGGAACTGTAATTCACATTCTTTCTCGTTTGGTTTCTCTTATCGATGCATTCCAGCTCAAGGTCAAAGAAAACCAGTATGTGGGATGTATATAAACTTAGCCACACACACTTGCTGAAAACATTCTTCTTTACTCTGTGACAATTTTTTTTCCGGAAAAGATTTTTTAGTACGACTGAAGAATAAAGTGATGGAATGTATCTATAGCAATAAGATATTTTCTTCTTTTTCAATAATTACTTTATATCATTTATTTGAATAAATGATTTAAATATAATTCATACTACAAATATTTATAATTTTAAGAAAATTTTCCATTTCCAGGTAAAATTTCAAGAAAATAAAATATGACAAAAGCTTGGAGTTGCAATGCATGACATCAATAATTGCAATATGCAATGCATCGTATAAAGACATATTTGTCCCCAAAAGGATATTTTCTTTGTAACGCCTCAAATAGTTTTTTTTTTCTTTTTTTTAAATTTAATTTATTTTTATTACGTAATTTATGTATTCATTTTATTATATGACAAAATCTTCTTTTTTGGCTAATTATGGCGAATCAATATTAAAACAATTTGACTTTAAAACACTCGAAAACCCCCAAATTAAAATGAAGTAAATTAAAAATCTTTTGATAAGACAATGGCTGCTTTATCTTAAAAAAATCTAAATAATTTTGTTCATTTTTCTTCACCTCTTGATTCCTGACCTCATATGATTTAAGGTAATATATCGGTCGATAGGTTAATAAAATATTTAATCGTTTCAGATGAATTATTTTAACCCATTAAATTAAGTTAGGGGAAATTTATTATGATATATATTTGAAAATTAATTTTATTAATGGTCAAAGTAGTAATCAAATATATACGCAAAACATTTAAGGTGAAAAGATTGTATGCATAATTCTGAAGATTAAGTTCATTACTACTGAAAGCATGCAACAAACATATAAGCAAA
>BMAW01049877.1:170317-184964 GCA_019974015.1 Nephila pilipes | reverse complement strand
TTGGATACAGTTTAATACATAATAGCTTTTGTATAAAATTAAAACTCCTCTATTTGTGTTTATATTTTAATAGAAATTTTTCTCACCAAGTTTCAGTGATTTTTATCAATTAGGTATTCAGATATACAATAATTTATTCTATATATAGTGTCATGTTGTGTGATTTTATATATTGAGAGCCCTTCCAACACTAGATGGTGCCAATTGTTCCTTTTTAAAGGCAAGCAGGAAGCTAAGACTAAAATAAAAAGTACGACCAACAGAGATAGAAGTCAATCTGATAGCTCTTAATATATAACCAAATAGTTCTATTTTAACTTAGTAAATACTTGACATTAATATATGCTTAATAAAATCATGCTTCAAAAGTCCGCTTATTGTTCAGTAGAAAACCTCTTGACTATTTAAAACGAGGCCTGACCATTTCCGCAGTTAGGATCTCTACAGAGAAAAATGGTGGTCTCAACTGGATGGAAAAGTAATCTCATCAATCGGCAGATTCAGCTCACCTTGCCATCTCAATACAGCAAATATATCATCCTGTATTTCGTATAAACATGAAGGTATCCATTCCAGTAAGTTTGAAGAGTTAGCGGAATAAATGCCCTTTGCACTAGAAGTTCGAGGAAAGAAGTACTTCCTTTACTGCAGTTCGATAAATCATCCGGCATTTTCCGGCGATTGCCACTGATAAGAAAGATTTAATAATCAGGCAATGATCAGGAGAATCTATTTCCATCAGTGAAAATCAATTCTGCTTAATTGAAAATCATCCCGATTTTATGTGCCTTTACTCCGTGTGTTAGTATATGTGAAAAATTTTATATTCTACATATGAAAAACTTCCTGATTTTTGAAATGCTATTTCGAGTATTGTATTATACGATTTCACTTACAATCTAGTTGTATTGTGATAAATTACTACAGTATAAGCTTGAGAGACAGAACGCCATAAAAATCCAAGCAGAATCTTGGTGGGATCCCGCAAGTACTATCTACTTAGAAAGTTCTTCTTGAAAAATGTCTATGAATATATTATAATGATTGAAAATTTCTTGAAAAATTGGTCTATGAATATATTTAAATTTTATGTTTCATTTATCCTAGTTTTCTTTATAGTTAATATTATGTGTGTTTAACACTCTATATATTTACCAATTTTTCTCAGATAACGAAAATTTAAACAGTAAAAGCTATTATCTTTGACATTGAACCCTGAAAGAAAGTGTTGTCAGATCATCATTTATGCTGATCTGTTTTCCTCCCTAAACGATTAAACTTCGGTACTATTATAAAGCTCATAGTACTCGTAATTTTTCTTGTTTACGAAAACGTGTATGTATATTTTTGTTTTGTTACGAAGATATATTTTTATCTTTCTCGAATATTAGAATATATGATCCCATTTATTTTGTATTTCTCATTAATCTTTAATTACATACATTTTTCTGCAATAGATATGAGTTTTTTTTCAATTTAGAATAATTTCAATTTTCTAGTTAAAAGAATTATACTATGAAAGTTTTTGTCTTATATATGAAAAATATCAAGACTAATCGAAAGCATTCGTCCTGAGCAAAGGAATTATTCAAAAATACGTCTGAACCAAGAACATATAAAGAAGAAAAATGGCTACAGTACAGGATTGATGATTCAGTAACGATCTAGTACACAATATAATTGTAGGACTCAATTCAAATTGCCGAACCATATCAGTTACTATAATAAAGCCAGAAATTGATATGTAATAGAAGTAGGCGGTCTGGGCCAATATAAATATACTGATCAATAAAATACTTCTTCCCGCAAGACAGCCAACTGGATTTTCTTTAATATAAATATTTTATGGTATAACGAAACTAATTTCTCAATAGTTACCAAGTCCACTAAAATTACAGAAATTATGTGAAATTTTTATGTGTTATTTTGGATTATTTATGAGTATTTTATGATTTGAATGGGGTTTTTTTTTCGTTCTTGTCTTAAGAAGACAGAATTCATACAGCACATGTTTGAAGCTTTTTTTCCAGTCTCCAGAGAGGACTCAGACCTAAGCATATTGAGATGTCAACGAATCCTTGTTCTTCAGAAAAATTATTATTGAACAAAACAAGCTTATAAAAATAAACCAAATATAAAAAAAAAATAAAATAAAAAAACTTTACATAAATTGATGGTACATCGACTTCATAATTGTGAAACAGTAAACAACAAATGTGTTTTAATTATGACAGATTAAAAAGTAATCTGGGAAAGAATGTCATATAATTGATTTTCTTTAAAGAAAAATCCCCCCCAAAGAGTTATGAATAAAGTTTATTCTACAAATTAACTGAATTAATGTTATAAATTATATTTATTACTTCTAATTTGATAGCTTTCAAGAAGTCTGTGAATAGCGAACCCCACATTATAGAGTTCAATTTGCTAAGTTCTACAACGTAGGCCTTCCAAACATCAGGAAATTTCATAAGAAATGTGTATCTCTGGATAGCGATTATATAGCTATATGACAAGTACCACATATAAAAATAAGTATTTTTCTCGATAATTTTAGAAGTTGTTAAAATTTAACGATACTCCGGGATAATAACTATAATTTTTCAATTATGTTCCTTACTTCAATTTTTGTCTTCTTAAGACCAGCACATCAACATTAATAGTCGTAATTTCCGACATATTTTCTGCATAATGTCCCTTTAAGAAGCAGAATAGGTTTTATCCATACAATAGTGTGACTTCTTTGTAAATATTATCACTTTACGATACTATTGGTATTTTTAAGATAAATAAAGCATGAAAAAACATTTTGAATTTCAACTGGGTTGATTGATGTATTTACGTGCATAGTTTAGGTGTTTTTTTCATATATCATTATGAGATATTGAAGGGTAATATAAGATGCCTTCTAGACAATATCAAGATCAAAGGTAATTGATTGATTGTTAATGTCGCACGAAGAAGCAAGACGATGACTATTAGCAACGGACCTCTTCATTTTGAACTTCCTTCTACTGAAGAAGAAGATACCAAAGCCTGTACCTCCTCCAAACATCCTCACAACGTGAATGGGAGGACGAAGAGTCTCAGCAGATATAACGTGCATCATCCTCTATGCACTACGGTTCTTTAGTTTCATGAAAACGACTTGAACCCACAACTCAGTTGAATCATGACTCGGTCCCTTAAATCGCAACTTCACTAAACAACTGCGAGCGAGATGAATGGTAAGTTTGAACAGAACTAATAACTTAACATTAATCACACCATATGAAAATATTAAAAGCTATATTGAGGTATATTGAGTTAACAGAAAATTAAATTGGATTTAAAGAATAATTTTATATCTACGTTATAAAAAAAGGTAAATTTTAAGAGTATATTTTCGGAAACTAAATTTAAATGGTAAGTTTTAATATAGGGCAAATAACACAGGCAATCTGTTCACACATGTGACAAAAACATTTTCAACTAAAACCCTACATAGTGAACAAAAATAAGAAATTGGTGCATCTGATTTAATAATATAATATATTTCTATTGTGCACATACAAAACATTAACAATAATACATGTACTGCTTTTTTTCCTAATCTATTGAAATCCTTAATGACAATAATCAGACTTTTGGCTATTTAATTTCTTAAAAAATTTCCACATTATCATTTCCTCACAAAATAGAATCATACTTATTTATTTGGCCTAAAAAGCTATTACGATTATAACTTTGATAATTACATAACTAATGGTGTGGTACATGCAAATCATAATTTACAAATTAATTTTGGTTAAAGACAGCCTTGTTTTGCTTTTTTCATATTTGTTAGGAAATTCCACCATATATTCACCTTTTGAATAACGACAGCAATAGTAATATGTAGAAGCAAAAAGGGAAACCATTTACGATTTTAATGGAACATCATTTTTCTTTCGTAGACTTGTTTACGACTGAAGCACATCATTAGTAAAACCTCTGACTAAGAGATGAGCAAAGTAAATAGTGCTTTCGGTTTCATTTAGTTGAATATATACGGAAAAAGTTTATATTTCATTCACTTAAGTTTTCCCCTGCTGCATGGATTATGAGATATCTTTCCAAGCACTAATTAAATATATATTATCTCACTACGCAGCTAAATTGTTTATCTGTTATGTTTTGTTTTTATGGAAAGATATTTGTTTTCTCTTTTCTAACTAAATAAGCGACTAAAAAGAAGTAATTTTTTTCTTCACAAAAGTGGCTATAACTTGCATCTGTGTATTTTATAACATTAGTTTGCAAACCAAAATAGTTTTAATTAAAGTGATTATTGATTTTCTGTGGTTTATTAGTTGTCTAAGCATCAACTTAAATATTTTGCATAATATTTACTTATCTCGTTAACTCCAATTTGGAATAAAATTAATAAATTAAAGTTTACTTTTACTCAAGAAAATACTTTATTAAAAAAATATCTGACTACAGTTAATTTTATATTAATGAAAATCTTATTAAAGAAACAACTCAGTTTAATTTTTTTTTAAAGTTAAAGAGGATTGTGTAAAGATTCATTTATGCAGATATTTATATTTATAATTATAATTTATAGAATTTGATTAACTCAATTTCAAAGCTTCATTACATTTTTCAGCTGTGTATAACATTTTTGCTCAGTGATGATTATGTAATTTGTATAAAAAAACTCACAAATACTATTTGTAAAAAAACTACATTTTACCTTTTTTGTTAGTCTACATTTCAGTAGAAAAACTGCATGATTTCGAATAACCACATAAATATTTGTTATTGGGCATCCATCAAGACGGTACAGAAAAATAAACGACTTGTCTTAGTTATTTCTAAAACAAATAAAATTATTACAATTATTAAATATCAATCCTTATGTAATGGAATGAAAGTAGGTAATAACATTGGACCAATCAAATATTTTTAGGTTGGACGGAAAATATCTTACGCATTACATTAATATTCTAATTCAGTAAAGCCTAAGTATCATTCCCCCAGAATTGCATAGAATTTGTGTGCATATTTTGCTTTAAATTATATTTCGATTGTAACTAAAGATGATAATGGTGCTCGGGTTTCTAATATCACCAATTGATTTCTTTGGGAGAAATGCCTATCAATCAATTCTTAATACCAAAAAAAAAAAAAAGGTTAAGTACTGAAGTTAGTTTTTCCTAATGTTATTAAGGAAGAGAAGCCCTTTTTCAAAGTCGTCCTTTAAGTAGCTCCCCTCCCCCTTTCAACAATCAATAATCTATACCAGTAATAATAGACTACGAAAATATAATACAGTCGGTAAAATAAGTTTGTTGTATAATTTAACAATTTTTGACTTTATATTCAATAGTGTAAAATTATTAATACCTTAATATATTTTCTTAAAAAATGACTTAGTTATTAATTTCTCTTATTTTTAATATCTAAGAATTATTTAAAAGTTATTCCTTAGAATATTCAAAATGTCATATTTTTGAATTGATTAATTACTAAAAATTTATCAGTTGGCATTATGAAAACATACTCGTAAATAAATAAATTTATAATTTTCCCAAAAAAGAAATTTTTTGTCATTTTTTGTTTTTTACCCAGACTTTGGAGGCTGAAATTTTGAATTATTGAAATGCTAAATTTCTGCTATGATGATGGAAAACATATCTTAGAATTTCTAACCTTAAAATAAGTGAATCATCTAGTTTTACATTTTCAAATATTCATGAAAATAATTAATAAATATTCCTAATAATAGTAAGAACACATTTCAGAAAACCTCAAAGTTCATTACATTTTAAATTTCATACATTGATTTTTAATTTAAGTCTTAAAAATGTTAAGAAACTGCAGATCCTACAAGGTGAGAGATGATAATCATGTATTTTTGCAAATTGCTGAGATCTGACATATGACAGATCTCAATAGTTGACATCTGTTTTATTCGTAGAAAAAGAAAAAGTGTTACTTTTACACCAAACTCATATTAAAATTTATGTGGAAGACCTTATTTCATACTTTATCTTTAGTAGGTGCTACCATTATTTGTGCAGTATCTTAAATTGAAAAAAAAAATGCCATTATTTGAATTCTTCTCAAATATATTAGTAAAGAAGCATTGCTTGAAGAATATAAGATATATTTTCTTTTGTTTATAATTTTGATATCCGAATTTATCCATGATAAAATTTATTCATTTCTTAAAAACAAAACAAATGTCATAATTTACGAATAAACTTCTTAATTGTAAAGTGTATCATCATGAACTTTATCTTTACTTAAATACGTGATTTGATTTCAATAAAAGGACGAGCAAAGATTTTCGTTTAAAAAAATTATATTTATTGAGGTAAAATGAGATTATTCACGTAATGAAGAATTTTTGCACTTAATAATAATTCGAGTATTATCTTAATTGTATTTAAAATGTATATTACAAGTTGTATAATACAGATATTATATTCTTTTGATATTTGTTTCCCTATTGTTGGTAGATTCAATTTCAAATGTATTTATTGAAACTAAAAATATTTTTTATAACAGAGTACAAATAAAATGTTTATATTTTTTTAAGGAAATTTCAACTGCATATTCGATTACTCAGATGACAGAAGGAATTATAGTCTTATTCAAATTAAATGAACATTACATACAGTGCGTAAAATAGCTTAATAATTTCAGCACTATATTTATGATTATCGCAATGATTTAACTTGATTAGAATATCCAAAGCCTATGGATATAATTCATTTTACTTAGTAATGGAATTTTATCTACATATTGTTGTAGATTATAGTTATTCATATTAATTTTTGCTTGCTTTCAGGTATCCGTAAACTGAAGTAATTGTCAATATAAAGTACAAAGAGTTTCAAGTTGTGAGTTTTACGAAGACGGCTTTCGAAAAGTCAAGAAACACTGAGAGAAGATTTTTACTCTGGATAGAGACTGTAGAGAAGTCTTAAGAATAAAAAAAAATTATATTCCTATTTGGATTACATTTTAGTAGTAACTAAAACTTTTCGAGGTAACACAGGATAATAAAAGTTAATGATACTATAGGTTACCTCAATCTCCAGCTTCCTAAAACCGAATAAATTAACATTACTAGCTGTAAACTACAATATTGTGCTCATGAAGATCAATTAATAATAGAATAAATTTTACACAGATATCTCAGCAGTAATAAATAAAACTTTACAATATCCTCTCATATACACGTATAAAGTGTCACTAAATGAGCTTTCTGTAATTTATTTGTATAATTAACGAGACATCGAATTAATCTGGATTTTCATTTTAATATAACACGACATTATAATATTATACCAAGTGCAGTAGCTTAAAATTCACATAATTGTTCCGGGAGAGGACTTAAGAATTCATTATGCAAAATATATATATCCTCAAAAATTTAATGTGCCTTTGAATTTCCTAACTATTAGTTCACACTCGCCCTATATATTTTTATATATATTTTTCAAATTTTTCAATCGTTAATAAATACTTTTTATTCATCAACTCAAGTTCAAATGCATTTTTTTAAACTTTCAGTGGATGACACTTGAATTTAATACAGTCTTTTCTAATTTTAATTCATTAATTCAATTTAATTGGTGAAAATGCAGTTTTGCCCAATCACTTGGAGCGATTTCAAAAATTGCCAAACTTGATGATTTTTTTTTGGTTAAACGTTAAGTCCGCTAAGCGGAACAGGGTAACCACATTTGGCAAAATACCACCAAATAATTCCTGTTGCCATGTGTGGTTGGGGTAAACTACATTCCATTATTTAGTTTATCAGATGAATTAAAAAACAAGCCAATGCATTTATTATGTCATTTGTCTTGCAATGAAAAAATTGGTAGAGCGTCGGCGTAGAATCTTCATGCCTTCAGATTGAAGCATACATTTTATTTGATTTTCAAATAATAAATTTTAGTTTTATATGGGAGAAAAAAAATTATTTTACATAAGATATTTAGCAGCATATAAATTTAGGAATAAAAATCGTTTGTGACGAAGCGTGTAGATCGCTGAAAAAAATTTCTTTTGCCACTTAATATTGTGATTCGGTCATATGTATATAATATTTATATTAATTGTAATTATTTAATAAAATGTAAGTAAAATAAAAAATTTCTTTATTGTCCTAAGTAGGAATTTACTTTAAATTTTTTAATCACTTGTTGTTTGTATAAATACATTTATCATTCATGTGTATATAAACATATGAATGATAAATGAAGTAAAGAAACTATTTAATCGGCCAATGTTACTATAGTGCTTATGTTTGCTATTTAATCCAATTGGTAAAAGGGAGCCTTATGATGAGTACTGTCAAAGTTCCCTTTTAATAATCATTTTGAATTCATTAATGGTAGATTTTTTCTGTCAGATATCATTTTTCCTTCTCTATTCTAAAATAATTGCATATATTTTTACCCATTAAAGTGTATCTCGGAAAGTATAGAATAATAGAGGCTGCTCTAAAATAACATTTCGCTTTCAATTTTTAGTTTTTTTAAAAAAAATATTTTGCACCAATTTGAAAACCAATGAAATATTTATTATTTATTTGCAAAAACGCAAAACAGATATAAATATAGTATTTTCAAAAATTGAAGGAAAAATGTAACTCCACATAAGCCGGTTTTATAATTTTGTTCTTTGGAAGTACTTAATAGCTTTCAAATAAATAAGACACCCTCAGATTATATTTGAAGGAGAAAGAAGAAATTTGTTAAGTTTAATATTAGGTTCATGGATTTAAAAGGGCTTTTAGACGGGGAATTCAAGATTAAATTATATTGTAACTCACAGGAGTACTGCTGTACACATCAGTATAACCAATCACATTCATTTTTTCAATGAACAGATATGTTTTGAGGGATATGTATCAAAACATATATGTCTAACTTTCTTAATACATTGTTCAAATTCTTTGAAAAATGGAATGGATAATAGTATTATGAAGGTTTTGTTGGTAATTAATGTATCAATATATATATTTATATCTATTTAGGTTTTTAATTAAATACGTAAAATAATTTATTTGTCATAATGAGGGAAAATTAACTCACGAAACATAACTGGAAAAAGAAACAAAAAAAACTTGTAGAATCTTAAGACAGACAAGTGAATGAATCACAAAAATGAAACAACGAAAAAAAGTATTTTGTTTTTTATTTGGGTAGTGGTGCTTGCTGGATTCCATGTGGATTGATTTTAAAAGGTATTTCCTTACCTATATAAGGATATGCATCCGTTTGAATTAGTAAAATTAAAATCTTTTATAAGGAGAAAATTTTTGAACTATGGCATTTTATCATCAAGTGAATAGATTGTTTTCTGTTAGACATTGAAGTCATTATATAATGTCTTTTATTTTAAACAAAAAACTTCAAGTCAAAAGAATAAAAAATTAGTTTATTTTAACTGTACTTAAAAATATCGAGGATTTCATCAAAACTTTTTTTTAATATTTTAAAATATTAAACAGCAGGCGTTAATGTAACCAATCTAAACAAGAAAGCAAATATCCATCACTTAAATTCAACTTTAAAAATATCAATTTTTTCTCTGTGAAGATTACAGTTGAATTATCTATATTATGTTAAATAATCCCTCTCTATCACTAAACTGATAAAAGAGTTATTTTGAAATGCAACTCAGAGGGAAGTGAAAAGTAAATACTATTACAAATTTATACTTTCTTTGTTTATAAGACTTTAAATTTTACCCCCTGAGTACATCTTTATCTTATTGCTAATCTACTATAAAACTCATTTTTACGTAATAGAAAAATATATTATAATGAATAAAAATATATGTCACAAGGCATAAACAATATATTAAGGACGTCCTCTGTTACACCTCTGAATATTTCAAGATAACAGTAAAATATTTTTCTGCGTAGTTTAAATTAAAATTAAATAAGAGATATATTCATTGCATCTCAATATTTGTTGAAAAAGAAGAAAATTATGTGAAAAGAAAGTACAGTGTTAATTTTTTGTGTTTTAATTTTAAAAATAAAACTTTAATTGCAGCAATACTTTAAAATGTGTAGTGTATAATGGAAACTACTTCACTAAGTGATTAAGACTAAAAATATTTTGTGATTTCAAAAGTATGTCTTAAACAATAAGCATTTAAATACATAATGAAATAAACTACATGCAGTTGTGTATGGAACTAACAGAAATTAATTGTTTTTTCTAAATATGGGCTAATTTGTGTTTAATCTTAAATTCGCTGTAATAGGAAATTTTAATCTCCAATTAAAAATTATTCTGAATTGATTTAAATTAAAGGAAATTTTATACAGTGAAAAACTATGAAATAATTTCCAAAAATAGAAATTATTTGATGAATAGAGTGAAATTATTTTTCCTATAAAATATTTTATTAATTGAGTCTTGAAATATTCAATTTTTGATTTTAAATATTTCATCGTAAAATTTGAAAAAAAAAGTGGTATTTTCGTACCTTTTAGTAACAATACCTGTAAGATGTAGAATATTTTGTACACATAATGCAATCCATGAAATAATCATACTAATTACTGTTTTTAAAATAATACAGTAAATAATATAAAAATAATAAGTTTTTTTCAAGACATTTAATTTCATTTCTATTGGATATCATCATTATATGTATTTTTCAAAAACTAAAGATAATCAAAATTTGAACCTTTTTAATTGGCTCTTCTTATGTGAAGAATTTTTCAATTCCTCACAGAAGTATCGCCTTAAAATACGAGTAAATAAATTAGAAATTTCGATTTTGCATTTTTTTATTTTTTATATCATTTTTCTGAGCTAAAACTAATATTTGAATATAATCATATTCTTTCAAATAAAAAAAGTTATTTCTTTAAATTGCAGCTCTAAATTAAGATTCCGGTTAATGAGAGGGTTTCATGAACTAAATATAAAATATTTGAGAGAGCAGTATATTTTTACACTGATTAAATGCATGCTAATGTTGGTGCATGCTAATGATGCATTTTCGAAACGATTCCAAAGAGCATATTATGTATTTCTGTTGCTTTCAGAACACGCAAAACATAGATTTTGGTTCGGAATCAGTGTTCTAAATTCGTATTACTCCATGTTTTTTTTTTTTTTTTTTTTTTTTTTTTGAACGGGTAGGATGCGTTCCCCCATTTAAAAGTTTTCGGTAAACGATATACACTCTTTAAACTGTTTTGTTTTTGATATTAACTGTTAATGGCTCCACTCTTTTATTCATCATGTTTTCAACATTTATTTAAAAGTACTATTCCGATAGGTTAAATGCCATTCCATTTTTAATCGTATAGCTAATATTTTATACGCATTAACATTTTGAGTCATATTTAGGAAAAATTGTTTCTTTAAGCCATTATTATGTGACCTTTCTTTTTAGACAGTAGCAATGTACATTTTGTGAATATCAGTGAGTTGAGTATAGGTTTACTCAAAAACGTCATTCTTGATACAGATTTAATTTTTTAATCTACTGTTATAAGAAAGGAACAAAATAACTTTGACATGAATTATGTATGTTTGTATGTGAAATAAGATTATACACAAATATACATTTGATTATTAAAAAATAAAAAATTCTTTTCTAAATTAATACTTAATTTAATTCAATAATCACAAATAACTAGTTTCATGTTCATAAACTTAAATCAAATTTTAACTTTGTAATATTTTTTTATGATTTTAGGAACATTTGGTATTACGAGATTCTGAAAGTATATATAACTTCGTATTCTTAAACTCGTGTATTATTTTAATTTCAAATGTGTTGGATTTCAAAACATGCAATCATAATCTTAAATAGATGGACATCAAGAAAATATGTTGTGACACACTTTTCTAGGAAACGTTATGTACATTTATTGACTACATTCAAAATATGTTATCATTTACAAAACATTCTTAAGAAAAGAGCATTATGACAAAATAGTAATTAGTAATAAACAAAACACTAGAAAAATGTCAAGATGGTAATATATATAAGCTATATATATATATATATATATATATATATGTAAAGGCGGGCATTACACTAATAGTGCATTGGAAATGCGTTTCATGAGTTTTGTGGTCACCTATTTTAGAAAATCATTTAATTACTTAATAATTTTCTCAAATTCATTACGCAAAGTGACGTTAACAATGCAGAAAATATATTTTCTTTTATGGTTTTTGATTACAAAATTACCAGTGTATCAAGGGTGTTATTGTTAGAGTGTCTGAACATTTTTTAGGGGAATAAATTCAGTTTAAGGGAATTCCAAAATTTTTCTGTTTATATATGTAATCATGATATTGTAGATTAATTTTGTTGTATATGAATTAAGGTGAAAGTACGCTATGTTATAAAATATGGAATTTTCCTTTTCTTCTGTGTGAACATTTTAAAAGAATTCATTTTAAAGGAAACCTAATTTCTGCACTTTAAAAAAGCAAGAGGAAGTGCCTTATTTATGAATTATGTTACAAAAATGCATTAAATTATAATGCTTGAAAAATATTTTTAAGATGAAAATATTTATTTATTAAGGATTTCGATCACAATTGAAAATTGTGCTTGGTTATTATATTTTTAATCTTTCCTAGCCAAAAAGCACAGAAAATTTTAAGAACTACGCCATTCTATAGAAATATAGCGTTATAAGTGTATTCTTATGATTGCCTAACGAAATTACGTCAAAAGCTAAAAATTTATTTAATGAATTCAATTATATATCTTTTGAACCTATTTCTTATTCTGAAGTTTTAGAATTAATATTTCATTTGTCTTATTTAAAAAAATTTGAATGCGATTGTGGTTCCTTAATTTAAATCAAGTATAAATAATATTTCCTCTGAAATTCTTTGGCATGTTTGGGTTGCCAATTTTTGATGATTAGCCGCACAGTTATGGTCTAATTTAGTTTCATATACAGAACTGCACTATAATAAATTTTTCTAATAGCTAATAAAAGTATGAATATTTTTTTATATAATTTAATTCTTTAAAGTGTCTTTAGAACGGTATCGCTTATTTTAAAAAAAAATCTTTTATAAGTTCTTTTATATAATGATTATTATTTTATACAAGAAAATACAAATGACAATTAAATAATAGTATATGACGTAAACATTTTAAATGTAATTTATTGAGGTTGAGAAACAATTAAAATGTTTCAACATTTGATAAAAACGCTTAAAAATTAAAAGTTAAAGAATTACCTTGAGGTGAAAGAGAGAATAACCAACTACTACTAAAATATCGTAAGAAATAACATATTTGATAATCAATGGGAATCTTAGTGCAAATCTAAATACAAATTCCCTTTCAAAATATCAAAACTTAATTTGAAAAAAAATCTTTTAAAAATTTTACAAAACTTTTCAGAATTCTCAAAATCCAATTGCAACACTCAAAAGGTCTTCCGATATCCAAATAAAGTTCGTAATTCTTATTTTAAGGATGAGTAATTACACTGTAACTGAAACCCAATACTTTGATGTTCGGTCTTGCTCTGTCCGCTAAATAAGCCGTTTCAAATTAAGACAATCGATTTCTGTGTATACATAATCGCGTTACATGCTTCACTTATGAAGCACAGTGTAACTGCAAATACTCGAAAAGGGGGAGGTTTCAAATGATTTTCCTTGTTTGGTTTTGAGAGCTCTTGGAGTTATTACACGTATAATTACTTCGCCTAGCGCTGTTTGCCATGGTTTTTAATTAAAGTGGAGTATAAGTGGGGTGTGCAAGTTCAACAATGCTTCGAATAGCAAGGGACGCTATTTTTCAAGATGAAGCCTGGACCTCCTACGTGGAAAAGTTCTTATCAGTTTCTGGGAGAGAAAATTACATGTGCAAACCCTCCATAACTTTAAAGGTAAGGTAGAGATTAAATGTTGAACATTTGTTGGGATTGAGATTCTTTTTATTGGAGTTAATCTCGAAATCAGCGGTGAGTTTTCACAGGAATATTTACTTTCGTCGTAAAAATTCCATGAAAGTGTCTTGTAGAAAATCCTTCATGGAATTTCTTTTTAAATAATGATTTATCTTGATTTGAAATGAGAAATTTTGATTTTCAAATGCGTTTGTTCTAAATTTAAAATAAGTATTTAAAATGAGTTACTTGCAAATAAATAAGACAAACCCTTTCAATTTCTGAGACTACTTCTTCTGTGGTACTTTTACATAAAAAAGCAGTAATATGTTTTACAGCACATGATTGATGATTTTTTTTATAAAAAAAACGTAATCTTATAGAAAAAGAGATAATTAATAATGTTCAAAGTTTTATTTAATCATTTATATATATATATATATATATATATATATATATATTCATGCAATTTATTTTTATAAAAAGTAAAAAGAGAATAATTATAATTATTGCAGGCATTTCTTATTATTGAAATAAATAATTTTAGGCCAAAAATATTTTTATCAAAAAATCAAGGTATACAGTAAAATTTTACAAAACCACATGCTAACTTTTTAAAGTATGAAATGGCTTTTTCATAATGATTTTTTTACATTAATTCCTAGTAAAACATATTTTTGATACCTTATTTATGATAAAAAGAAAACACACACACTCAAATATATATATATATATATATATATATATATATATATATATATA
>BMAW01049877.1:108559-143239 GCA_019974015.1 Nephila pilipes | reverse complement strand
ATATATAGTTTTGCATGCTGAATTTTGCCTTAAAATGAAACAAAAGTATTCTAAGTCATTGCATTCAAATTTTGTAAGAAATATAATTTTCCGAAATGCAGAATTTTTTTCTTAAATGGAGTGAAAATATGTTCAATAATTATCTTCGCACATTACTTTTCTGCGAGTTCTGACAAAATAATAACGTAAAATGTCACCACCATTGCTCTAGCTAATGTAAAACACTATATGACTGACAGAAAAGTTAGGAAGTTGTATGAGGTGGGATGAATTTTACTATCTATCAAATTCTATTACTATCAATCCATCATACACCTTAGAGCCTTACCTTAAAGCTATTGGTGCTTATGAACTTCGAGATAGTATAAAAATAGTTGCAATATCTTCACTTTACATATCACAAATAATGAAAACATATTCATTGTGAGGGTGACTCAAGAAGTACTTGAATTTGAAACACTTTGATCAATCAGATAAATTGTTGCTAACATTGGTATCTGTCATCTCTTAATCGGAGCCGAACCAAATTTGCTGTTGACTTATAAGATAGTTTTGATTTGATAATCATTTTTTACCAAATCAAAATTTGACAGCTCCCGCTGCGAGCTATAGATATAATTTTTGTCATATTCTCACCCTCGATGTTACCTTGTTTCATCAATATACACTGAAAATTTAGCAGGAGTTAAAGCAATGGTTTGCTTCAGGTGAATCTGCTCCGAAGATGGCGAGGATGATATCATCTGTCGGAAAATCTATGATGAATTATGTGGTGCGGAAGGCGTCATGATCACGAATATGTGTAACTGAGATTTATACAGCTGTCTAGTGAATCATGATACTTACTAAAACAGACAATTTTCCATACTATAAGCGTCATCTATTGAATTTTTTTAAGTATATGTTAAACGACCCTCGTAAAATAAAACCATTGACAAAGTTAGAATGATTAATACATATTTAAATTTTTATCTTTGCAGTCATACTCTTTATGTGGTATTGCTATTTGTTCTGTATTCTAGCGCGCAAATTTCAATTGTTCATGTTTTGACAAACCTCATTTTATTTTGTTATTATATTGTTACAAACATGATATGACGCTTCCCTGCAGTGGATATCTAATGGAGAAAAGAATCCTTTACGTTCATATCATCAATTAACCAAAGAAAGGTTACGCAATGACCTCTTAACCTTGACGATGGATTTAGTGATCATTTGGGTGATGTGGCGAGAACCTTGGTGAAAAATGGGAAATACCCGAATGAGCAGGAACCTAGACGAAATATCAAACAGAAAGTAAATTATGGACTTCCCGCGAATTTCCCGATGTGACGTCATAACTTGGCTGGAAGAGTTATGAATATACTCAGAGTCTGAGAGGTATGAGATCAGTCTGTATACGAAACGAGTCTATCTTTGGACTCTCAGCTGCTGTGATGGATCGAGAAATCGATTGGAAGCTGTCGGTTCTTGGAAATAAGCGTGCCGGTGAATTTGCGGAGAAGCAACGTGTATCTGTTGGGAATGTTCGCAGCACCCCTGGAAATACAGATTATAACTGCAGAGGTAATCAGTGAAGAGAACTGTTAAGTTGTTGATCTGAACGTTGTTGATTAAACTTGACTGTTTTTAAAAATATTGTTTGTTCCTGCAGCAGTGTCACTAATCTGTACGAGTCCGTGTTTTCTGTTGGTGATGTTATTGTCCAAGCTCTGCTACCTGTGTAAGACCTGTAATAAAGCATCCTTTACCATTATCCTAAATGTTGGACTTGATTTCCAAACATTCAGGAAATTTTCGTGACAATATGAAGCGCTAGGGTCTTCATGTTGTCTAGGTGTGGTAATTTATAGAGTTCGATGCCAACACTGGTGTCATCCTCATCTCTTGAACGAAGCACGAAATTACGAGATTTGTTGCTAATAGTTTTGTGTTGTTTTAAATTCACCGTTGATAAGAAATCAATAAATGAATAAAAAAAATCATTTTATTTCACAAGGATATCAATAAAAATTCTAACTAATGCTTAAAAAGGCGTTGTCATGCACAATAAACCACCCATTTGAGTCCTTAAGGGGTAAGAAATCACTTTAATGTAAATACTTAAAACACTTAGCAGCATGTTTCAAAGTGTGAAAAGTATACTATGAATAAAGGTTCTGATCAATATTTTGATGTGATAATATGAAAGGAGAATGATGATTTATTTAAAGTATATAAAACACAAAATATCTTAAATATGTTCTTAATTCTTAGCTTTCGTTACGGAAATGAGATCTCCATATATCTTTTGAGGTTGTTTTATTCGAAAATTGCTTTTGAAAATGGTTAAATATAATCTCGTCCCGTTTACTCGTGGTAGCCTCAATCCATGTTTATTTAACAGACAGTTAAGTTAAACGCAAATAACGGAATTAAAATAAATTAAGGAATAATGTGAATTACAACATCGAAAGGATTTTTTTGCGTTGTACTTACACTTATTTTGCATCATTTTTAGGTATTACAGAAATCACTTTTCCAATAAAAAATCTATTTGACTTATAATTTGACCAAAAAAATGCTTCAACCGACCATTATTATCCCTGACCTCGACATATTGAAAAATATCTCCCACAAAATTCCATACAGAGATGTTTCACTTTCCGAGAAATTAGGATTTTTATCTTATCCAAATATTAAAATGCAATTCAGTGTACAGTTAAAACATTCAAATACAAAAGAGATTAATAAAATGCATTAATATGATCGACTTCCTCCTACCCCTAAACTTTCAAAAGATACATCTCAAAGACAAGCTTTTGTCTGTCTTCACTTCGTTAATTTTGTCTTTTGTGACGAACGTCACTACCTGCACTTTATGATCAGAGAGCTTATGAATCCTCACTACATAAAAGTGTTTCCTATTCAACTCCTGAGTTTCTTTCATACTCGCTTTCTAGCATTTGACTCACTTCTTTCTCATAATTTTAGTATTTCTCATGTTTCTAGTTTTTCTCACGTTCCAAGTTTCTACCATTTGACTCACTTCTTTCTTCTGTTTTTTGTAACTCCATGGCATGGTTATACCAGATGTATAAACTGGGGGGGGGGGGGCCAATATCTACTATTAAAAGATATTTCTGATGTGATTTGAAGGAAGATTAGCGTGATTCTAATAGAATGGGACTAATGCTGAAACCACGAGTAAACGGAGACCTAGTGTATGTATAAGAATCGCAATCTATAGACCAAAACATTTAGAATTTCATTTATACATTTTAAACTACTTTTTTTGTTGAATTTACGCAAAGATTAATGCATATATTGCATAAAATTAAACTTCTCATTCTAACCAGAAGACATGGAAAACTTATTTGACAGTTAAATCACTGAAATGCAAAACTTGAGACACATTATTTCTTCAGAAGTAATAATAAACATTTTGTGAAAAACCCCACTTTCATCGAAAAGAAAAGTAGCTAAATCCATATAAAGATTTATGAAGCCACACCGATCAATATATATGATAGATAGGCGTTCCAAAAAATTGTCAACTTTACATCACCCTGCATAAAAATCTAACAGTAGCATAAAAGTAGTGTTTTCGTCACCCATTTTGTCATGATGCATTATCTTTCTTATGTGACGAAGACGGAGTGAAACATCCGACTGAAAGCTTATTGCGTAAGGGTTTCTCAGGAAATCATGTTATATAGATATTTTTTACTACGTGTCTGTGAAAAGAACTCCATTATATCTTCAAACAAAAATGAATCAATGTATAAAAACAGTGATTTGCCTTTTAAAGAAAGTTATACACATTTTTTTAATAAGTGGGAAACGTCAATTTTTCGTTTTTCAGCGTAATTCTTTGTAAACTTTGAAATAATTCGAAGTGTTAAAGGGAATATAATTTATTGCTTCGCTTAACATTTTTGACATTCTGAAAGTTGAATAATTTTTGAAAAGAATATAAATAAGAATAAACGTAAAAAATTGAGTGATATGTGCGTGCATTAAGGCGTTATTATATTATTAATACGAAAATATCTGTTTTTTGGTGTAATTATTTCATAAAAATAACATCTACATGTGCGTATACGTAACGAAACATTTTGGTTTTTGTTTCTTTCATAATTATTGAATTCTAAATAATTTTAAGTTATGCAGTACAATGAAGTACTTTACATTTTCTAAACATGTTAGATATTTTTAAACTTACATAAATACATATCCGTGATAGTACTGTGAATTCTTTTGAATTAATTTCACTTTTTAAAACATTCTTTCGAAATATTTATATAAAATATTCAGATACCAGTGAATAAGTCATTTTGTGTGTATAAATAAAATATTTGTTCTGATAAAAAAAACTGTTCATTTGTTTGATCCTTGCTAAGTAAAATTATTATTGATTTAATTGATTGATTGTTTATTAGCGTTGCATTTAGAAGCAACAGGAGGAATATTGGCTGTGAACCTCGTAATTATCAATGTGGCTCAAGTGACGTTTACGTCACCTAAGCTATAGTCTGTTACTCTACAATAAGCGTTTCGATGTGACAGATTTTCCGGCTGTCGTCTGCGACTATGGCAACAGCAGTTGAGAAGAGACATCACTTCCCCCCCCCACTTCGTTTTATTTTCGTAAACAGATTTCTAATGAAAACGAAATTTTGAGTCTCACATTCCTTGTTGAGTTTTTTTATATCTTCATCATTAAAATCCGTATAACATTTTATAAATATTGTTAAAATGCAATTAATACATTTAATATTCTTTATGTAACGGAACTAACTAACTAATTGAAAATTTTTGAATTAAAATTTTTTTTATACGCATATGTGTTATATTAAAATTTTATAAGGAAAAGTTTTAATAATTTATATACTTTCCTATTAAAAAATTATCATTTAAAAAAAAAAAAAAAAAACCAAAAAATGGATATTTAAAATAGATATTACATTTCATATAAAGTACGTCCAAACGCAAAGGAATTCAGACGTATACTGAAGTGTTGAAAATAAATTCACTGGCGATGTTACGTTAGTCGCTACCATGGTAATCGATGGAGGAGAAACGAAAAACGAGTAACCTTGAGATGCCTGTTCTAAAACAACAGAGTAATGCACCTTTTTATCCGGGTTTATATACCAACATGTGTGCGTGGAACATCGACAGATTTAACCTGCATCAGCTCCGCTACACTATTAAATTTGTTAGGGAATAATGTAACAGCTAATTGGAAACGAAACTTCTAATTTAACTTAAAATATGTTTATATATAAAAAAAAAATTAGATATAATTCTTCGCAATTAATTAGTTTGAATTCAATTTTCTGCACACATAATAATTTCAGATCGTGGTGAAATGATGAGGATAATACATGCAATAAACTTCAACCTTTCTTCGAGCTTAGAGCGTTCAATTCCTCATCTGAATATGAGACGTAGTGGCTTTAAGCAGATGTAAGCTCCTATCTCATTCTGTTCACCAAACTACTCTAGAATATAGAATTGCACAACTCAAATTAAAATCTTGAATTACACCTTTAAAATTAAGCTGAATTATGTTATTTTGATATTGGGCTAACAATATTAAATCATTAAGCGGATTTGATCTATATCAGAAAGACTGTTCAAGTGAGACACTAAAATGCATCTATTTTTGTTTTCGATTTTTCTGCTAAAAATAGAAGTCTTATTTTGTAGCTCTACTATTTAGAAGAATTCGATAACTATATCGTTCGAAAATCAGATTTTAAAATTGCAAGCAAACATGACACCCTTCCTTCTCCCCTGACAGAAAAGTATTTGGGTCTTCATTTTTCTCAAAATGCGTTTTTTAGGATTATGGTACATGTCTCTCAAAATCTATTTTATGCTCAGTGGTAATATTTTGTATATTATATAATGAGAAAATTTCTGATACAGTGAAGATAATTTATTTCTAATAACTGCTCATAAATGTTAAATAATGTATAAATTTCTTTTATTAAAATTTTGAAAAATTTGAGTCATAAAATTATAAAAATATAAATTTAATTTATGAAATTTCAAATAAATTCAGTCTATTGAATGTTATTTTAGAAGGACTAGCAAATATTTAAAGTTACAAAAGCAGAGGAGTTTGCCGAAGATGTATCTAAGATAAATATACAGTTTATTAATGTAAATACAGCATTATTAATTGTTCATATATAAATATGTATGTATATAAATGTGATATTCTTACATAACGTAATACACAAGAACACAGATAACTGATTGTTAGAAATAAGACTTACCTTACTTGTAATTTAAAAAAGTGAGGATTATTTAAATGCATAAAATAAGTCCATTTTTCCTAGTTGAAGACATCTCAGCTACCATAAGTAATTATGATAAGATTAGTACACTACTTTCACTCGGATAAATAATTTTCTTAGATGAGTATTTAGCATACAGTGTGTAAAAATATTGAAACAATTTATTAGATAACATCTATCCTTCTTTTATATTTCCAGAAAACTAGCTCAGCTTCTTTTCGTAATTATCTCTACCTGCAAAGCTTATGCAAATAATCTGATAAAACATTTGATATTTTATAATAAATATGCTTTTGCATGTAAGATATTTGCTTTGATAATAGCATTTCCAGGAAATCATTTGTATAAGCACCATAATCCTCATCCTTAACATAATTACTTTTCCTAAATTACTTAAGTAGCATGGTAACGAATTCTTACAGATAATCACATTCTGAACATTTACATTATATTATATTGCGAAACATACAATTATTCTTTTATTTGCCTGCATATACCATGTAACTAAAATAAAATATGGTTAAATTTAAAATAGACTAGTACAATCAGAGGAAAATGTTTAAAAAATACTGAAAAGAAAAAAAAAGTAAATGTGTGTGTGTGTGTGCTAAAAAGCAAGAAAAAAAATTATTAAATGTACAAATAATCCCCATATATAAAATGGGTATTCAAACTTCAAATACTTTAGAATCATTCACATAACTATATTATGTTAATAAAATATTAAAAGTTTAATTAATCCTTAATTAGTTTTTAAGTATTGAATTAATTTTCTCATTTATTTAGTAACTAAGAACGTACTTTAAGTATATTATATTACATTAAATATTTTTTTTTATTTTTTTCGTTTCAAAATTTATTACAACCATTTTTATTTTAGTATTTATAATGTACAGTATATTTATAATGTTTTAAATTTTAAAATTATTAGATTTCTATTATTACTATTTAAACAACCTTTCCTATTCAGAGAGCCCTAATTCATCACATTTGTTCAAAGTTTGAAAAGAAATTGAATATTTTACTGACATTCTAGGACAATTTCTTAAAAAGATCATGAAACATTGTTAGATAACTTTATAGTTTAACCTTTTCTTCAAATATTTCAGTCTAATATTAAATTATATATTTTACATATAAAAGTCAATCGGTATATTGCTTTCGCATATTTCTTTTCATCTTAAATTTGCATTTAAATATAGTTTACTTCATGATTCAAAAAAGGAAAAGTCAAGATATCTTAATCGTATACACGCAAATAAAAAAAATCGAAATACCTTTTCACAAATATCAAATGAAAAGAACATGAAAGTTTATTTTGAATTTAATCATTTAATTAAAGTAACAAATTGAAAGAAACGAATTTAATTTAAATTTTTAAGAAGAAAAATTTATGTATTAAAAACTGTATGACTAAAAATACATAAATTTCCTAAAACAAGGACATGATATGATTTTACTTGAACTTTTATTCATAAATTTCTCTTTTTATTATAATTTTGATTAATTCACGATTATACGTTTACATGATAATTATTTGTGGGGTCTCCTTAAGGAAAAAATAAAATATATTCAGTACATCTTATATATATATATGTATATATATATATATATATATATATATATATCTTGTATACATCTTACATATAGGTCTTATATACATTTTATTGAATTATCAACCACATTTATCAACAAGTAATGTTAAGGAAATGATTCTTACATAAGTTCATTTTTACTATGTAGATAAATGAAATACAGTGGAGCCTCATGAAGCTGGTTTCTTTTGGATACGAATAACCTGTATCGATCAGAACAAATAGGTTTCATTTTATTTTTAATTTGAAAAATGATCCAGCTACATTCCTAGTAATATATATTTGTTTCATACACATGTCCAGATTTTTTTTTTTTTACTGAAAGTTCAACTTAACAATTACGAATGTATGAAAAAAAAGGAAAAGGAAATTTACAGATATATTGTGAGAAACCAAAAATACCTTTTATTTACCTCTTAACATTGAAAAGTAGCATAAGGTGCTACATTGTTTACATGGAAATTAAAATTTAACAAGTCTGATAGCATTTCTATCATTTATGATGAAGATATCTCGTTATCACCTGTAGACATAATTTATGTTCTATATATTTGAACAAAAATGACTCTCTGTAATAATGCTTTATTTTATTTCATTTTTTGTTAACCTATATTTTTGTTATTCCAGTTCGGATCTGATCCTAATCAATACGAATTAACATATTTTTTAAAAACAAATTTTATTCATTTTAATAAAACAGATTATTTTTAACAATATTATCCTATTATAAACTTTTAAATATGATCACCTATAAAAAAACGTAATGCAAAAATCACAAATATATTATTTTATATGTAGAAAAAAATGTATGCAGATTTTCATTATTTTAAAAATTTGGAATTTTTTGAGAAATAGTTAAACAATAAATGCACAAGCCTTTCCAGTCGTAGCTAACTAAATATTAAATATTAAGCAAAAAGAATGATCAATTAAAATATTTAAGCAATTATATAAAATAATTGTTTAGGTATATCTCCATCTTCTTTTTCTAATCCAATTTTGTAAGATTTATACTAATATATGGATATTTACATTTCAATAAAATCTATTTCCCCCATTCTATTATTTTGTTTACTTTTTGATATTAATAAAGCGTTCAAAATACAATGTTAATATATGTTGGAGTATTCACACTTGATAGTGTAAGCGGCCGTTTTTCTGCGAATCGTGGATTTACGAATACGTTTTACTCGCAGTATTACAATGGGTCTCTTTTTTTATGAAGTTAGGATTAATCTTTTTCAAGAAGAGCTTTAGAATTTCTGCTGAAAGAAATTTTTTTTTTTCATTCTACTATAAAAATATATTTGGATAAGCACTTCATGACATTCCAATTTGAAATTTCAAACTTATACTCCGAAGGACAAAAATTAAAAACATGAAGAAAAAAAAGTCAAATGGTTGTACGCAAAAATATGTAAGAAAAAGACAAGCGCAAGTTAGCAAAGGTATATTTTACGAAACCAGAACGAAAAGAGAGAGAGAGGGGGAGGGAGGGGGAGAGAGAGATGTGTGCAGGAAAGGATACCTTAAATACATCTGCAAATAGATGAGCTAAAACCAGAGTCAGAAGAAGGGAGTATGTGGAAGGAAATATTTTGATAACATTGGAAGAAAAGTGGGAAGAAATCAAAAAGCTAGGTAGAAGGTAACAAAAGTTCGAGGGAGCAAGATGACAAACAAACGATTCCGAAACTCTTTAAGACAAAGAGGTCTAATATGAAACAGAGTTTGCGAACACCAGGTCGTCTTCCAAGTACAAGAAAACAGGATGCATACTAAAAAGAATGAAATACAAAGAAAAGAGCAAAACAAGTCCTCGTTCTGAATGTCTGAGGCAAGACGGGGAGAAGACGAATGATCAAAAATCGTTAAGTGGAGATTAGGAATTTTGTCACAAAAAGAAAAAGATAAGATTCGGACTGCTTAATCAGAGCCCTATCTGTTTTGAAAGTTCGGTTTTAAGAGTGAGTACGGTATTTAAATATTTTTTTATATACTTTCTTTAGGAGTTGAATGTTTGTTTTGATATGAATCACCATTTCTTGATAAGTGAAATATATCGGTATTGAATTTTTTCTAAGACACTATTTTCAATATCACACTTGGACAGTGAGATTAATTCCACTTTTAATTGGATAACTATTGATTAGTAACTAGCTTGATTGTTTGTAATTGGTGACTAGCTAAACCGATAAAACCAAATTATTTTTAGAATACGAGTATTTCCAGTATTATTAACGGTAAAAAATTTAATTTAAAATATTATATAACATAGATATATATCATATAATATATTTACTTTAATAAAGATATATTTCATTAAGATAATTTTTAAGGTTTGAATATAGCACTTAATTTTTGATGTTAATCCTTTTGCAGATAAATCGAAAATAGAACTGAACATTAATTTTCTTAGAAGATGCTCCCTGACTCTATTCCCTTCTTCATTTTGGGAGTTACCTCATCTTATTCGAGCACTTCTCTCTGGACATTCAGCCGCAACAAGAGAAAGGAAGTCGGTGTCCATTAGAAGCGACGATTGTTCAATCATGGCCTTTGTCAGCTAAGTGCTCTCTTATGCTCTCGAACGGACAAAGTTGAGGGTAATATTTATCTCTGTTTTTAAATCTAGGTCGCAGTTAGATACCAAAAAAATATAACGTGGGACATATTTTGCAAGTAAATTTAAATTACAAGAATTGTATGCCACATGTTATAAGCACAATATGATTTTACCCAAATTGTATCATTGGAAATTTATTGTTATATAAATGCAACAATATTTATAGTTGTGAATATCAAAGCCTTGAATAAAATATTTCATTTAAGTATATACTTAATGTCCAGTTTTGCTACATGACTGAATTTTGCGCTCGTATATTGTTATTCTTACTCTTAGTTACACGTATACATAGATATTTATGTGTATGTGCGTGCATGTAGAATAATTTCGTACTGAAATTGTTCCAGGAGAATTTTGATTCAATTTGGACCTGAACTATCTTTAACTTCATACCTGAACTCTTTTGTTAATAAATATACTTATAATGGATTGTAATAGAAACTATCCAAAGTTTTTGCGGTAGCAACATATCACGCCTTATATCATTGTAACCAATCAACGTTCTGATTCAAACACACGATCTTTTTATTCATTCTGAAATATTTAAATTATGTTAAAATGTATAGCGTTTTTGAAAGAAAAGGATATTTAATCGTCTTTTATTGAGGTGCGAGAGGGCTTTTCTTCTTCAAGTTAGTGATACTTACATCCATATAATACGTATATGTTTACAATAATCATTAATATGAAATAATTTAAACTTTCAAAGGCTTGATAACTTGATTTCAGTTTAATGTTAAGAATACATTACATCCCTCAAATGGAATATGCATTTAAATGACGATGATATTCCTTACAATATGATATATATATATATATGTATATATATATACAGAGACAGAGAGTGATATATATATACAGAGACAGAGAGTGAGAGAGAGCAACTATAGGTAATTTTAATTCTCAGAAGAAATTATTTTAAAATTTACTGATACTTTCCATCTTCACGATCATTATTTTGACAGTATTTGTGTAACCGTTGCAAAATTCTAAGAACATAAATAAAAAAAGGAGGAGAAAATGTAATGCGCAAGCTATAAATGTTTTACCCACAACGTTAACTACTGATTATTAGATGCAAATGAATATAAATTAAAAAAGAAATTCAAAACAGCTAAATCGTGTTAATAACACACGCAGAAAAATTATTCCTACCTTACTTTTGAGTTGACATTATGCCTTATTATAATTTCAATAAAACATATAACGAAAAATAAACTCAACATTTATTTATTTGAACATCCAGATGACTATGGAGTTATATTAATGGAAAGTTATTTTAATATATTGTACATTATCTTTTAAGAGAAAGCGTAAAAATATATAACATTCAGAACCATAACTATAAAATTTCCAAAAATTTATGAATAATACATAAGTACTAACAGAGTTGGTAAAGTGCATATGCAATAATTTCTAAGAAAACATTTGGATTAATTATTAACATGAATATAGAATAGATAAAATAATTAACATCAACTCCACAAATAGTTCATAATTTTAAATCTTTTTAATGGTATACACAACAAACTTACCTCTAAAATTAGCTTTTCTTTACAAATAAATAAGTATTATACATACCTAATTTTAATATTGCCCAATACTGTTGTTATTATGTATGCAGTTAAGCCAAATTTGAAGTTTTAAAGTTTAAATTTGGATTGGAGTCTGATATTTGAATTGCAATTTTGTTAAAATATTTTCTGAGAGCAGTAAGAATTGAACAATTACTTCAAAGAGATACAAAATCATCGTTATAAGCATTCTAATTTGTTAAATAACTTTGAATGCACAATGCTTAAACTTTAAATTACCATTTCTAAATATGTGGTACTTTCGTTTCTCAAGTTTGCTAATATGTACATTTATGAAGACTTATAATCATGTTTTATATAAATAATAGAAAGGTTTGAATGATGTATTTATTATTCGAGAAGCTCCAAGGAAGAAAA
Source organism: Nephila pilipes (assembly GCA_019974015.1). Lineage (NCBI taxonomy): Eukaryota > Metazoa > Arthropoda > Arachnida > Araneae > Nephilidae > Nephila > Nephila pilipes. The sequence goes on along the minus strand of BMAW01049877.1, from coordinate 130,776 downwards.
GTCAGAATTATTTATAATACATTTTTAGACATAAGTAGAATTATAGTATAACTCATAAATATACAATTTGTGTATGTTGAATTGTTTCCCCTTTAAATAGACATTTCTCTTTATTATTAGAGGTTTTAAAGAGATTGCTCTTCTTTCCCTTCCTTTTGGAGTTCAGAGGCTAGTAATAAATTTATCTGTATATATGTTGAATGATTTTCTAAGATATTCAATGGGAGTATTGTTCCTTTTTTTTAATTTAATGTGATTATAATGGCATAGCATATTGATTTTAGTACTTTGTACTTCACCTTAAATTATTTCAAATATTATTATTGGCAGATTTTCACTTTCATAAAATGATACTTACTAATAATGCAAAAAGAAAATTATTAAAAATGTATACTATTATTTTACGTTAATGAATTACTTTGTCATATTTATAACAAATAAATTCGTATTTTTTTAAAATTTTCTTTCGAATTTTTCAAGTCATTATTTTAGTTTTACTAGATATGTCTTGTCTTATTAACACGACTTAGTAAAAATATATTATAAATATTAGCACTGTAAATTATTGCCTTTAAAATTTCATTGGTTCTTTTCACACCTTGGAGTGAAATAAGTTGAATTTATATGCTTATATATATATATATATATATATGTGTGTGTGTGTGTTCTCAAGTAATACCACTGATTAATTTTTGATTAAGCTTTATTTTAATAACAAAAAATGGGAAAAAAAGCCTATATATATACATTGTACAAAATGTATGTAATTTTTGTATACATAGGGAGTTATACATGGAAAAATATTGATCTTTTCAACTTAACTTTTGAGTTTTAGTTAGATCATTTTCATAGTTACTTCAGCTTTTATTTTTAAGAATTTATTTGATTTTTTTAAGGGGACCGAGAAAGCCCTGTCTTTCCCATGTTAAATTCATCAAATTTATATACTCTTTTCTCAGAAACGGTGCAAGATAGGATCATGAAATTTTTATGGTAGTTAAAATAACATATTTTACGTACTTTAATATTCCAGTTTTATCGAAGCAAAATAAAAACATTATTATTATTGATTATTTATTCATAATTGCTCTGAAATTAGCATTTTTGACACAATTTCATGGCATACAATAAATAATTCTCAGAATATCATCAAAGACCGTGTTAAAGTATGTAATATACCATAATAAAGATACTATTAAGAACTCAATTCTCAAGTTTCATAGATATTAAGAAAAAAGAACATGAACTTGAAAAATCACTGTTTTCAGAAATTCTCATTTAAATATTTCAATGATACATTTATTGTTGATTAAGATGTTATATTCAATACAATCCTTCTTTGTATGATGAGGATTATCACCTCCTTCTACATTCCTTCTATCTTATAGAAATGTTCAAGTTTCTTTTTTTTCTCTTAGCATTTTATTTACGTTCTTGGTAGATGATGCTTCCTTTGCCTAATTCCTACAAATATTTCACATATTGATGATTTTGACGATTTTTAATCTTGCATACAGTATTGTACTTTGTTATGTTTCCTAAATTAATGTAAGAAACAGCGTCAAAAAACACCAAATATTAGTGTTTTGGTGCTCACAAATGCTATTTTTGATATCTGAGTTCAGATACCACTGTTCACATATTCATTAGGATTCTGGATTGTCCATAAAGATATCTTCTTGGACGCTCTAGATTTACCAATTCTCTAAATACAAGCGTCAGAATTTACGTCTTTTGGTTGGACACGATGAAACCCACATCAGCTTTTAAATTTCGATTTCCAATTGGATAGACTTATTATTCTTTACTCGATGTTATATAATTCTAAAAGAATTAAAATATATATCCCAAACAGCTTCCTGCGTTTTTGTGAAGGGATCCAATATATCCCAAAGATCTATAATTCGTTAGCGAGGTATATATTCGGCTTTTTAAATCACACCTATATTTTTATATTACAGTTTTTACAAACAAAACATTTGCCAAAAAGAAAAACAGATTTTAAATCAAGTTGTCATAGAATTTTGTTTCCAAAATCTGTCTCATCATTTTTATTATATTACAAGAAATAATAAAATGCCACTTATAATTCCGACATTATCATTTGATTCACAGTCTCAATATCATTGATGATTGACTTTCTAACACTTAATTTTTTTAAATACACTCTTACTTAGTGACATTCTAAATATGTTAAAAAACTCTTTTACATTAGTATAAAGCGACTTACTAAAACAAATATAGTATAACTTAAGTGCATAACACGCGATATGTGAAAGATTTTTAAAATGGTTAACAGTTTTAAGGGATATGTAGCAACAAAGGTTGTGATGGCTGCCCATTCCGGGTTGCCTTTTGTGCCATAGCTAAACTCAATGCTTAAACAATAAGAATCCATAAGACAATCAAAGAGACGTTAGAACAATAATTACGCAATTTATTAACTGCTTGTAAATGTAACAACAATTATGAATGCTCTCCCGGGCAAGGGCTTTACTGCCTTAACTCAATCTACCAATAATCTAACTGACTCTTCTCACTAAGCCTTCCTCGACTGCAACTCCAACTCTGGAACAATTGTTGAACACTAGAATAACTCAATCGAAACTTCTTGAATCACTCAACTTGTACTCCAACCTCCTACTTCAACCATTTTTTCAACCTCTCTCAGCCTCTCTCAAACTCTTTCTACCTCGTTCTACTTTTTTCAACTTCTCTTTCAACTTCACTATCGTGACTCTCAATCTGAGTTCATATATTTCCCAACTCTCCTGCTTCACTTCATTTCTACTTGTTTTACAAAATCATATTTCATTTTTGGATGGGCAAAGGTTGCTTAGCAAAAGCAATCAATCTTATTTAAAAGTCCCCAAGGTTAGTGAAGAGCAACCGCGAATAACCCAATGTCACAAGATTGTAATCCTCAATGTATGCTAATCATGCAAAGAACAATATAAATAGTTAAATATCATATAAAAAAAACAGTTTCAATGAATTTTACTTTTGCTAATTCATCAATAGCTAAAAATTAGAAAAGTTAAACAGAGGTAATAATGTTCGCAAAGTTATTAATATATGAAAATTTCCAACATATTTAATTTTTTATAAGCAAGTGTGATACATTGCTGAAACAAGTTAGTGCAATTAGGCTGTTAGTGCAATTTTCTACAATTCACAAAAATATCAGTATAATTTCAATCTTAATAAAAAATTAACTGTAAGGCGTTATCTTCTATCATTTTCCTTTACTTGCATATCTTTTATATATCACTATATTGAAATCACTTCACCTCAAATATATCTTCCTCTAAATTCTAAATTATCTAATCAAGTTTCATTTGGGTTCCAAAGAAATCATAGTTTTATTTAATTCAGATCGAAAGAAATCCCTGTGGCCAGAGAAAATGAAAAAAAAAAAATGCAAATAGTTAAACATCATTGATTCATTTATGAGTTTTTTTGAAGAAAATTATTTAGTTTAATATATATATATATATAATTTTTTAAGTATATATATATATATATAATATGTGTGTGTGTGTGTATGTGTTTGTGTGTGTAAGATTAGAGCGGGTACCGGCCACGCAATGGCATTCCGGTCAGAGGCGGCCAGCTGCGGCTGTTGCTTCTGCGCAGGGAGAGAGAGCCCCGGGAACGAGAACGAGAAGTTGCTGTTTGAACGCGCGGTGGAAAGAAATAAAGAACTTTAAACTAATAACTGGGAGAAGACAGTTGAGGGAACATTTATGCTGTTACTTCGAGAAGGCAGTAACATTTACCTGTGATAAAGTACAGGTAATACATCAGTGTGTATCCAGTTATTATGAACATTAAACCGTTTTATACTAACTTCAGTTACTATTTGTGCGAGAAGTTTAATTCCTGTGCTTCACACACACACACACACACACACACACATATATATATATATATATATATATATATTATGAAATTATAATCTATACACACAATCACAAGAAAAAAATATTATGATTGTGAACAAGTTCAAAAATAAATCTCATTTATTATAAAATAATATATTAAACAAGGCCATACTATACTATTGAGCAGAAAACATATACAAACTATTTATAAAACTATTTATCAATTGATTTAATAAGCAAACTATGGAACTCGGAATCTTAAAAAAATCCTGCATAATACAGATAAAATTACAAAATTACTACACAAAACCATAAAAGAACCAAACTATAAAATAATTACAAACACAGCAACAAGTGAACTCAATGAGTAAGCATGATTGAATTAATTCTGGTGCTAAGAGGGAAGTAATTAAACAAAGATAGAAAATGCCATTTACCAAATAGAATCGAAACTATATGAATTCAAGAAAATTATAACATATACTGTAAATGTTATAAAATTCTTAAACAACAATTTTAAGAAAAAATGAATGAGAAAATTAGAAAATTTTTTTAAAAAAATATATGTAATAAAAATAATTGAATAATAGTTTTATTTCAAAAAACAACAATTTTAAGCGATTAAGGAGAAAATTGATAAAAGTCGAAAAAATTTACAAAAAAATTACAATTTTAATGAATAATTTATTTTATAACATTTATATTTTAAATTTGTTATAAAAATTAATGCGGTATTGGCCTTAGAAGACTTAAAATCATAATAACTTTCTACTTTTAAGTAAAAAATGTGTAACATATTTGTAAGTATATTTAAGAATAAATTACTGTCTGTTTGTATGTGTGTCAAAGAAACTCTTTTATAGTTGGGAAAAAGTAGTTTTCCTTCTCATTAAAGATATTATTAATAATCCATTTTGCAAAAATTCTTAATTGAAAATCTAATTTTCATGAAAGATTATATTAGTTTTAGTCAGACTTAAATAAGAAGGGAAAATAATTAGTGTGGTTTAATTTCTAGAATAAATTTATTTTGAAAAATTATAATCTAGACCAAATTAATTTGTTATTGCCAGTAACATTTTATTTGTGAAAACGTAATTAAATACTTTCAAGATAATTAAAGTTGGTCCTATGTGGTATACCTTTAAATTTTCTGTGTTTGTTATCATTAAAAATCAAATACTCTTCTAAAAAAGATGAATAGGAAATTTAAATATCTCATAAGATTTAGAACTGTTAATTATTTTTTTTAAAATTAGCTATAGTAATATTAAGTAAATACACTGTATCTGTTATACTAAGTCAGTCCTCAAATTTGTTATTATAAATTGAATGTATTTTTTATCACTAAAATAAAAAAAAAAATAATAAGTAATTTGATAATAAATGTTTAATTTCTATACCGAACTGTTATATATATATATATATATATATATATATATATATAGATATATATATATATAAATATAACCAATTTTCTTATATAAAACTTTAATTCTATTGATATATATATATATATATTCATGCAATAAAAGTTATCAAATATTTAATCAGTTATAAGAAAATGTTTTGAGTAAAGTAAAAGAAGAAAATATATTGAAAAGTTCTGTGCAAAGTTTTGCAAAAAACAGGTTTAGTCACCCGAGGTGTCCTTTTTTTATAACTATTATTAAATTACTCAATCAAATATAAGAATTAAAGAAAATGATGAAATATCGAGAAATTGTAAAATTATCCAATATTAATATTAAATAAAACGATAAATTATTGAATTGAATATTTTATCAGCTACAGGTAATTAAAATTGAAGTAAACAATAAGAAATTGAAAAGGGATCTGGTACACCAAAAATCCCTACCTAAAACAGTAGCCCCTCGAATGTCTGCAATATTAATGCTCTTATATTAATTACATAAATTTTTGTACAGACCATCTTATTTACAGAATTTTAATTAGAGGTAACAGAACATTAAAATACTTTTGCAGATATCACAAATATTTGTACGCATAAATTTACCTAAGAATATTATCGTCAAAAAATATATTTATATGATAAATGTCATCGAATGCTTAATTTATTCTATATAAATAAGATTTTCCAAAACGTTTAGAATATTTATTAAGGAAAACATTCATATTATAAACGCTTACATTTCTGTCCAGACTGCTTTATTTAGAGATATTTAATTAAAGTATACAGTGGCCGAAGAGAATGTTTTGGCCACCACAAATACTTGTATGCATCTACTCATCGACGAAATTTCTCTTGATCTAACGAACTTGTATGATTAAAGTAATCAAATAACCTATCCTATAAAAATAATGTTTTGGATAAAGTAAAAAAAAAATTAAAAGACAATTTTATTAAGTAATTAAAAGTTTATCCAGAATATTTTATTTACAGAATTTTAATTAAAATGTACAGTGGCGAAAGAGAATTCTGCAGCTATCACAAATATTTGTTCAGATCAATCCATTATACTTACATCTTTTTTCTTCTTTCTGCAAGGCACAATCAAATACTTGCCCAAGAATTCTATTTCAGAGTTTATTTATTACCGAGATAAAATCTAGAAACAAAAGGAAGTTCATTTGAATTTTAATAAGCCACCGGAGTGCTACAAACTTTCAAAACAGTTTACTTTTAACTAAAGCGTATCTTTAATCCCTCCGCAATATATTTCAAGAAATATGGAAGAAACTTGCGTAAGACAGTAGTTTCCTCTCTCCCACATAAGCGCCGTTCAGTAAATAGGTGTATGCAAATTACAAGAAATAATATTAGCTTTAAGAGTGGTAGGGGTGAAATAATTCATCGCTTGTGTACGCATTTCGTGTAATGTATGCAGATTTAACACGAAAGGAAAATCTTTCTAGAATTCAAATTGAAATCTCTGAAAGATATAGAGGCACTCTAAATTTTCCACTGCCCTGAGATGACATTTTCTTTTTATCATTCCGAAGATGCTTATCCTGGAAAAATTCAAATTAAATGCAAAATCCCTTGATTATTACAAAAACAAAAGAAAATAACGCTAGCTAAAAGGAGAAAATTAAAGAGCGAGTTGAACGAACTCGTGATGATTTCCCTCGGGCTGAAATTACTCGCGATGTGTTTGAAAGAGTAATTTCTGAGAAAACGGTGAGAACTACATTTATCATTTTTTTTACCAAGGAATTTTTGGTAAGCATTATTATTTAAAATGTAATTTCATCCATGCTTTGAAAGCAGCATTTAATAAACGCACACCATCACATTTTTTTTAAAAAATAAGATAAATAAAAATTACATATAAATTACATCACAAATGTTTGCTATGCTTAATATTTGCATACACAAAATAGATGAAAAGTTGTATTTTTTAGTCACGAGTTCAGGTATTCATTTTTACATATTATTATCCTTATTTAAGTTTTGAATGTTTTGATGTAACACGTAGAAACAGAATAATGCAAAATAAAAAATATATTTGGATTAAATGTGTGATTGATTGTAATACACATTACAATCAGCCACAAACATAATCTAAACATACGCTTGTGGCTGATTATAATAATTGTATAAGTAGTAACAAAATTGTTTTCGTATTTAACACATTTTGGTTAATTAATAAAGTTCTTTTGCTGTGTGCATTAGGTCGTAATATAAATTTAAATAAAATAGCACAAATGAACTACTGATGTATAAAATTTTATACTTTCATTCAAAATCTCACAACTATTAATAACCATTTTAATTTTTTTTTTTTAAAAAAAAATAATTTAATTTAATGTATGTAACCCATAAAAATTCATTTTTTTGAAACATGAATTTTAAGCTTTTGCTGCATATATATATATATATATATCCATCTATAGATTAAAACCTCTTAAAATTAATATGAAAAATGTAGGAAATTATTCAAATAACCATACAAAATTCAGAAAATTATTCTAAACTAAAAGTAAATAAAATATAATAGTGAAAATGCTAATTGTTACTCAAATGATATTTATATTCTTAAAAATTTATATAAAACAGATATAAAACTCTAATTAAAATTATAGCTGAGAAAAATATAAAGTTACAGCGAGACATTTCAAATCTCGCTTAAACTTTTGATAAAAATTTTACTTATAGGCAAAATAAGGGCTACAAGCGACAAAACTCATAATATTGAATTAGAATCCCGAGAAGATGAGGATACACGAGTTACTCTTTTCTCTTAATTTCCACACATTTCTAGTGTGAGATTTAAAGTACATCATCCTCATTGTATGATAGGCGTTTAATGGCATTAGGACTCGAACTGATGACTACCACCATGAGCAAGTAATTATGACTAGAGTGCTACTACGCCCACAAAACACTCATTCAATATTATTGTTATACTCAGTAAGAGAATTGTGTTTCCTAAAACAGTATAAAAGGATTATTAGCGATAATTACAGTTATTGTTTTTAATAAATGTTAAATGTTCGAAGGAACAATTACAAAAATTGAAATATATTTTTTCATGTAATACTGAGAAAAAACACTTTATGTAAATTACACACTCAAAAATGAATTTTGCAGGTATTAATTTAATTCCTTTTTATTTTTCTATTTTTTCTAGATTTTTTTTTCTTTTTTGTGTAAATGAATATTTCACAAAACATTTGGTTGTATACAAAAACTCAACACCTAAATTCTTCCGATAGATCATAGTGGAAGCTCTTAGCAGACATCTTCTAATCTTTCTCATGTTTATGTTGGATCAGGAATGCTTAACAATTATAGCGATTATTCAAATTTTATAATTTTGTGTCATCAATGTATTATCAAGTTTTTAATGCATAATATCCTTTAACTTTTTTTTTTCTATTCCGATTTTGATTGGTTGAAATCTGTTTTCGTAATTTTTTTAATATGTTAGTCCTACTTATTCTACAGCTATTAGATGTTTTCATTTATTTTATTATAAATCTATATAAATTAAACAACAGTTATTTTGACATAAATTTATTTTCCAAAGAAAGAATTGAGATTGATACAGAACCAATTGTTACCCAATATTGCCCTTTCACAATTTTATTATCGTAAAAACTTTGTTAATTTCTTATGGTTTAATTTTTTAAATTTTATTTTATGGTTTTGGTCTTATAAGTAACAATAAACACTGATTTGGTACAGATGAGCTTGAATATTAAAAGACTGATATCAAATGTATTATTAAATGACTGCTTCAGTATAAAAGTTATTTTATCTAAATTATTGTTGTTAGTTCAAATATTTATATTTAATTATGATAAAAAGCCATTTCTTTCTGAACACGTTTAAAGCCATGATTAATATTCTAAGTGTATACATTCAATTATCAATACTACTTTGAACTTATCCTCACATATTTTTTTAAATTTCCTACTGCATGTAAATATAAAATATTATTTTGCTGAAAGAACTTTGGTTGTAACGGTATTAGCTTTACAACCTTGCCTTTTTGACAATTTCAGGTATGAAGCCAATTATTTTAAAGTTTAGATTCTATGGATAAGTAAGTGAATAAAATCAATAGTAAATAATATTTTTAGGTTACTTAAAAATGTTTCCCCAAACATCGAAACTCACGCTAATATTACGAATTACTATTAATTTAAAGAATTGATAATTAGGATATTATCCATACAAACCTGTTTTTATCACTGACTACTGGCATAGTATTCAAAAAACATATATGAATAGCCATTATAAGCACTATAGTTTATTTCATTAATTATGCTCTTTTGCAAACTGGATTACAAATTTTAATTTCATTACAGTTTCAAAGTATGCGTAAATTTTAGCGCTTTAATTTACTCAAAATAGATTTTAAAAATGCATGTAACTAATAATCGACTTAATTATGACATAGCCAGGGCCTTTAAATAATTTTAAAATAATTGCTGGTATTGCATAAAACCTTTCCTCTTCTCCGAACGTGATCAAAAATTAAAATAATATATATTTTTTTAAATTATTAATACAAATGTAAAATTCAGTAAATAGAATAGATTATTTTTATATAAAGTGTGTAAGTTTTCATTTTTTAAGAATGCAGATCATTTAGGAATCATTTCTTACGTATAGGATCTAGGAAATCTAATTTCAATTCCTAATAAAGAAAATAAAATTTTTCATTCAAATCTTCAAAATTGCCTGACACTGTTTTCCTTAGTGGTCTTGCATCAAATCCTACTTTAGTCAATACTAAACTCTAACAATGTAAAGTAGTTTCAGAACTGCGTTTAATCAATGCATCTGTGATGTCTTAAAAGAATAAAGGTACACTTTTATAGATTTCTTCAATTCTCAATACAGAAGGAAAAATTCATATCATTCTTAAAATTTCAAAAGCTAACTATAAGAAATAAAATGTATTTATTAACTTATTTTTGTGAGATAATATTTGCTAATTTGTAATTAATACTTTTTAACCTATTATGATATATGTAAAATACGTAAGCGGATTAAGTTCTTATCTTACATACATTATCATAAAATATAAATTATATAAATATCTTTTCAAAAAGATATAATTTTAATTTTAAATAATATAGCGTGTAGTTTTACTTTATAAATAAAATTTGTTAAATTAGACCAGTGTGTTTAATTTACCTACTTTAATTAAATCCCGTTTAATTTACGAAAAGAAAAGTACTTTTTACTAATTCATTTCAAAACAAATTATCATATCAAACTGTAAAATTAAGCCTAGCATCGCATGTCAACTTCTCTTTTATTTCATTTCCAAACACGTCGTATCTCATGAAACTTAAGATGTGTACAAATGCAATCTAGACAATTTTCAACTGGAATCTCAGTTCACAAATTACCACTTCCTTTTCTCAAATTGGATTTCGCTTCAGACAACGAATTAGCCTGTCTAATTGTGAAAACTGCGAAAGGTTAACCATTTCCCGAATAAGATAGTCTTCGTTGAGAGAAAGAGAGAGAGGAAAGAGACTTGGGAATTGTGTACGAGATTGGGAGTTCTAAAAGCCAAAGGTACGTCGCTAATGACATGAAGGCTCAAACCTTTAATGACTCTCTATAGGGGAAAGGAAACTGTTTTTCCTTCTAGCCAAACATCCTAATCCTAAGATCAATGGCGGTCTTTCCGGCATCTTGTCTCGCATCTGTCTCAACTAATCAAAAGATTTACTCTCTGCGAGAATCAGAGAAATCATGGCTTTGTATTAGAGTCTAAAGGTAGTGCGATTGAAAATAAATATAACTACAAAGAGGAGTTGGGAGACTTTCAAAAACAATGTATATAAATTTCCTATTCCACGAAAATAGTTCTGTTTTTATCTAGTATAAATATCAGAAAATAATGTTGATTTTTAATGTATTTTGAAATTTTAAAAGATAATTGCTTTATTATGTTACAGCTGAAATCAATACAAAGAGATATTGTATAATATCAATTATTACTATGAAATAATCTAGATATCTGGATAAACTTTATTCTGCGTATTAAAATATCCTTAAGTGCATAATGTTGTTAATTACAGATGAACTCTTTTGATTTGCTTGCTTTCAGAACCGGAAGAGCCCTTAGGCTTTTATTTATTATTTCGAGTGAGGATACAATTTTAGTTATTGCTAAACATAATCGAGATAGGAGCTTAATTTTTATTTATTATTCTGTAAACTTACATTATTACTATCCAAAGTTTTACATTTCTCCAATCGTTTCTTGAATATTCTAAAGCCAAATTGTAGAGCTTAGTATATTGAACTCTATCTTGTTTATACTGCAGATTACTTCCATCCATGGTTTCTTGACACAAAAAAAATCGTAAATAGTTATAATTTCTAACATTGTGGATATGAAGAACAATTGATATGAGGAATAAATTTAACCTAATATATCGGTTACTTCTTAGTAATAATTAGCATTTTACGCGTTACCCTTCACATTAATTGAAAAATATATTTCAATCACGAACACATAAATTTATTTAACAGAGTCCTTGAGTTCGTTTATTGCAAAATTAGAACTTAAATAAATAATTAATAGTACATAACAAAATTATTAGACTGATTTAATCTACATATAATTACAGAAAATTTGAACATACGAAGAATAAATTCTTTTCGATAACAAGAGCAATCTCTTAAGTAATCTATTCCTTATGTGCTAAAATGTGCACAATATGGTCACGTGATATTGCTATTCTGAGCAAGCATTGGTGACACACAAGAAATTACACCACTTGTGTTTACATGGACAGTTCTTTGCGTGAAAATATTCAGAACTTAAAAAAAATAACAATGTAGATAATGTACAATTTTAAAATGATATAAATTTTTAAAAATATTTACAATGTCAAATAATTTAGTTTAGCATAGCCTAAATAGTATATTCCCTTCTTCTGAAAGAACATTTTCAATATTTTTTCATCATATCAAATTAAATAAATGAAACGAAAAGTAACGCACTTATGTAACAAAAATTACTACTATTTTCCTTTCACTGTGAATAACATTCATATAGATTTTTCTTATTTTAGCCCTGCAGTTTAAAACATTTTAAATAATGTATTCGAAATTCAGTTATGGAGAACACATATCTAAAATTTATTCTCATATATTAAATTGCATATTATAACTTATATAATATATTTATTTCCTATCTATCTTGCAAGAACTAATTTTCTTTAAAAAAAAGTTTTATTTAGTAAATTAACTTTACTTTTACACATTATATTTGTCAGAGTATCCTCGTAGGATTAATTGGTATTACTCAAAACAATCATATACTTTTCACTTTTTAAGGTAAAAAAAAATGATCTCATAATAATCAAATATAAATCTGAAATATGTTCAAAATGCTACATGTAATATTTTCATACGGTGATTTTTATTATTTTCATTGTTAATATTAAAATGTATTACAAATCAATTCAGATATTATTCTTTCAAAAAGTAAAAATTCCTTTGTGAGTGTGAAGCAGAAATTGCTCTTGAATATCCAAATTTTGTTACTAAATACTTAATTTAACTATACAATAATCTTCTAATAAGAGCTGAATTTTTTTTTAATTTTCAAACATTAATTTATATTTATTTATTCGATACTTTTTTTCAAGATTTCTTGATATTTCAGCAAACCTTTGAAGTATTAATACCACAAATGTAAAAAATTAATTTATCAATAGAAATTTTGAAAAACAATAATCTAATTTCAATTTTTATACTACTATTTTAATAATATGTTTACCATCCTGAAATTAAATTAATTAATTATAGATATTTAAACTAGCAAATCAAAAGTTTTGTATTAAGAGAAATTATGCATTTTTGCATGAAGTAAAATTTTTTAGAAAAAAAGGTAGAATTCTTATGTCATTGAAAAGTAATGTAATATTTGGTTAAGAAAATTTCATCAGTTGCATACAAACGACAAAATTTTGAGCTTTTCTAACATTGCACTACTTCAAAAAATGCTACTTAATTAAATGAATTAAATCAAACTTTATTTGAGAAAAATGTTATTTTAAAGGCGATATAATATATTTATTTAGTGTAACATTTTTGCAAAGTTAATATATTTTTCAGAACTTTTTGAAAATGAAGAAAAGGAATTTACTCTTAAAAATGAAACCTGATATAGTAATATATTATGATTAAAATTTTCGTGACAAAAAATTTTGAAAATATTTTATTTTCAGAAAATAAAATTTATCTACATTTAACAGATAAAAGCTTGTAATAAATTTACTTAGTCTTCATAGATAATGAAATAGTTCAGTAGTTAAAAATATTAATTAATTCAATATTGATTTATCAAATTAAATATCTACAAAAATACCGTTTATATAGATTAATTCTTCTAATAATATTAAATTGAATAAGCAAATTCAATGAAACCGAAAAATTATAATTTAAATGCAAGTAGATTAAAAGATTAACCAACATCATTGACGTCAAAAATTATGTATTAAGAAGAATATTTATAGAACCAATTTTTTCTTTTAATAAATGGAAAACAATATATTTAATTTTATAACAGGGCTTAAACTGTTAAGCCCTCCGAACTATTATGCCAAACTATTCCCATCAACAAAACAAATTATTAAAAATCGTTTGAAACCTAAAATATAAATTCTAAAAAAAAAATCTGAATTTTAAGTTCTAAAAACTAAATTAAAGAAAAACACTCAAGATGCCCAAAATAAATACTTAAGAATAGTAAAATTAAAATAAATAAAACGAAAAGTAATGCAAAAAATTCAAGAGATAAAACAAAATCATTAAAATATCTGAAGCACAAAAATTCACGCGTATTAAAAATATATATATGAAGTCAAAGGAACTGAAAGTAAATTTAGAAATTTACAATGGTAAAAAAATTTCATTTCAGAATAAGAGTTTACTTATAGAGCCCCCATGATTGATTAATTTAAAGTCATACGAATATTCGGACAAGCACAAGAAAATGAGTCAAAACAGCTTTGCAGTCCTAAAACATAAAAATACCTTTACAATAATTTTAATTTTTATATTGAAAAAAGACAAAAAAAATTAATCATTATAAAATAGTACAACAAATTAATGAAATTAAATAACCTGAAATATATAATATTCCAAAATTTCCTGGAGACTCTATTGAGCAACAGGACACTCTATTTCCTGGAGACTCTAATGTGTGTGCAACCTTATATCATTTTGAATACTTATCTTATTTGCATGCATGCTGGGTTTTCTTAGTTATAATTAAGTGTAGGTTTTATATGAACAAAAAGTTAATTTAAACCAGTTATTTATACAAAACCTGAATTAGCTGTTTGAAATACTATGATAACATTTTCAAATTCCTTTGATCATGATTTTATTTTATTTATTTTATTACAATGGAATTATTGACGAGCTTCTTTATTATCGTTGAGACTTTTCATTCATGAATTTGCTTACATAACGATAGTATATAGAATCAGTTAGATCAAATAATATTCTTATTTGTCTTAGAAATTTGTTCAAGAAATCAAATTTTCAAACTAATTTCAAGGTACATTGATGATTATTACAAAATAATATGCAACTATATCTTAATATGTTTGAAAACTGTTTCACACGCTAAAAATTATGCAGTACATTTTAAATGTTCATCGATTATATGATAAGGAAGTTATGAGGAAATCTTAGATATTTATCATGAAGACAATTAAATTAAAGATTTCGATTTATACAATATAATTACTGATCTATATTTTCTTAGCAAAAGTTCTATATAAATAAATATTATTTATTAATAATAATAAATTCCACTAGATTTATATTTAGTATTTAAACATATACCGAAATTTAAATTTTTTTGCCGTAAGAATATATGCTTGAGTAATATAATCTTACGATAATGCCTTCCTTAATATCTCCTGAAAAAAATTAAAAAATAAGACCGCACACTAATAGCATTGAACCGTATGAATCTCATTAGTAAAATTTTCGGAACATTAATTTGTTTTAAGAGGGTGGTTCATAAAAATTTTGTAATTGAAAACAAATGGCGTTATTAAGATAAATTGTTGTTACCATTTAGGGCTGTCATCGGTTACAAGGAGCCATAACAAATTCGACATTGATTCATAGGTTACTTTTGTTTTGATAGCCCTTTGCTGGCAAATCAAATTTTATATGCTACCGTTTTGACTTATGATCATCGGGAAGACGATGACAAGTCAAATCGGTAGCATATAAAATTCATGATTATGCATCGGAAGTCAAGTAAAACTCAAAATGATGTGTTGCTGCCGGTGAATCTCGAAATCCGGTGAAAAAAGAAATACTCGGAAATGAATACCCAGAAGTACTAATTTAAAAATGAGTATGGTTGTATCAGATTTGAACGCATGTCTTTGTGTAATGTAAAACATTACAATATTCAAAACCAAAAAGAAAAAAATTCTAGATTGGAGTCATGTGCTCCACGGACCATTCATCCTAATCAGTGTTCGACATTTCAACGTGGTCTATATGGATAAATCTGATTTTTTAAATAGATGAAGGCATTGATGAAGAATCTTTCGTTTTATTAGATAATGAGACGTTGAAATCTCTTATTCCTAAAGCTGGTCCTTGATCGAAATTTAAAAAAAAAATATCTCAATTCTTATATTGAATATACTAATTTTTTTTCTGAACCTATCTCCGATTCTACTGCCCCTCTTTGTAATACTAATTTCACCTTTTTCTAATCCTATTGCTGCTCTTATTGCATTTGTTTACCCCTCTTTACTATTCTTCCTCATTCTCTCTGTTCATTTCCGATTCTGATGTTTCTAGTGTTAATAATAATAGCTCCAATAACTAATGTTAACATTCTACATGATATTTCGTTAAATGATTCTGAATCACTTTTCTTTTCTATTCCTATTTCACTATCCTATCCTTTATCAACACCTGCCCAGAAAATAATTATTATGAGGGAGATAATAAAATTAAAGATGTGCTTTATTTTTGCTCAAGTAAAAAGAGGGTGATCCATCTAACATCAATATTTTGCAAAAGTATCGTATTAATCGACTGTTGGTAAAAACGTAATACAGAAAATTATGCTCTAAGTCTACCACCAAAAATAAGTCTGACTTAGTAAAAGACATTGTGAATACATTTCTAGTTTTGAAAGGAGCAGACTGTGAATTCTTTGTAAGTAATTTTTTGTTGTTATTATATTTTCTTAATAAAGTCTTAGTGTTTTGGAGGTGAGGTGTGAAAGATAATGGATGATAGCTAAAAGCTAAACAAAATTCATTGTTATCTGTCTTTAACTAACTGATGAAGTCTCCTGTGTTTTACTTCTTTCAAAATATTTTTCTCTTTAAATTTTGAAGTTAAAATTATACAATTCAAAATTGTTTGCGCTTAGTCTTTTGTCATTAAAAATGCACTATTTTTTAATTATTATTATCTTTCATTGCTTCGCTATATTTAGATATGTTTTGTTTGGTAAGTTTTCAGCCAACTGGCATGTATTTTGTGGGACTCTTAAGCATATAACCTGTAATCTATAAGTTCAATTCTCAGTTTTATTATTAAGATATAGTAAATTCAGTGCTAGTTTTGTACTAAAATTATTGAAATTAGTACTTCTAGTGTATTCAGTAGACATTGGAATATTCGGAATGACTTGAAATCTTCCACGATAGTTCATAAGAGCTGTCTAAATTATGTTCTTGAAAGTAACTCAATTTTTCTTCAAACAAAACAATTTAGGTAATGTAAATAAGCATTTTTTTTGCGCTAGAGACTCTGCTTTAATACATAAGTTAGGATTTGTCTATTTCACAATTAAATATCTATCCGTGTCCCTGCAGTCATCTTTAGGTTCTGTTTTCTTAGCAAATGTTCATTATTCCCTAGATGTTGAAAAATATAGGTATAAGGCAATTTTTGAACTACTTATTTAAGTTTTGAAACAACTTTTAGACGGTGGTTTTCAATTTCAAGGAAAGGCATATAAAATTGTACTTTGGCAAATATCAGGTGATAATTTAGGGTTAAATAAGTTGTTTGTATTTGTAGAGTTTTCTTCTGCTAATTTTTTTTTTGTAGGTTTTGCCTTGTTCATAAAAATAGAAAGCAGAAAATGATCAAATTTATTGCACCATAAAGGTTGATATGATGCATATGTTAGAGATGTCATTGATGAAAATATATAAACTGCAATGTGCGGTGTTAAAAGCGATTACCCTTTTAATGAATTAGGCTATTGGCACGTAACTAATAATTTGAATGTTGATATGTTATGCATGGCTTGTTAGAAGATTGGTTTGTAACTGAAACTTATTTAATCTTGCATCAATATATATTTAAAGAAAAGTTTTTAATATTGACCGTTTTAAATGATCGAGTATCAAATTTTAACTATGGTAAGTTTTTGTTTAGTTTTTAGTAACGTCGCATTAGAAACAACACGAGGGCTATTGGTGATGGACCTCGTAATTTTGAACCTCGGTCAAGCGACGAGAATGACACCTGAGCTGCACCCCTGCTCCTAACTTCCACACCACGCCAAAGGGAGGACTTTGGGCCCCGACAGATTTAACATGCATTAGCCCCGGCTACACGGCAGGTCTATAGCAGCCAAGGATCAAACCCGTGTCTGAACGAAAAACGCCAGCCACAAATCCGAAACTATGATCACTACACTACCGTGGCCACACACTATCAATCCAAAAAAAATGTGTGTCATCTAGAGGGAGTTTTTTAAATATTGTATTGTTAAATATTTAAAATTTTTAAATATTAAATGTACAAAACTGTAGCACTTCTCTAACAATTGTATATGTGTTTAGTAAAAAAAAAAACACCTTTAAAATTCATTGTATAACAAATGTTTTGGGATTTAAATATATCCTAGTTTGTGTAATTGAAAGCAGCAAGAACTTCTATGTAGAATAGATAGTTTAAAAGACCAAGCAGAAATTTTTACTTATAATTTCTTATGCCATAATAGTACAGTATATTCTAAAAATATGACTGTATTATTTGATTGCATAGATGACTTGCCTCTCTTTGGAAAAATTAAAGAATTGTTTCTACATAACATTGATGCATATTTAACATATTTATTTGAAACAGCACTGTTTGAAAAGCATTTTCACTCACATTTAATAACTTCTCGAGATAATGTTGATTTGAAAGAAGTAAAAAAATCTGTTTAATTAAGTACCTGTATATATTAGAACATCCTATATTTTAAATACCTCATTGTAGGTTACATTAAAACATAAGCTAGGCTGAACAAATGGGGATGGAATTGGACTATAATATGGGTTAGATAGCAGTGTTTATAAGTGATTTTTAAAACGAAATGCCCTCATCTGCAGGCCTTAAAAAATACTTTTTTTCAACATTCTTGTTTAAAAATTATGAATGTTTTATTTTCAAATGTCTGATATGTATGTGTATGATATTCATAATAAATTTTTCAAAAATATGATTTGTATTGTTTTATCTTTTCTGTTATTGTTTTATTTTTTCACTGAATCTTTGATTACAGGTATTAGCTTTGTTATGATGGTTTTAGAAACGGATATATTAGATAAAAAAAAAAGTACATTGAAAAAAAATGTTGTACACTTAGTTTTTTTACAATGGAAAATATAATATTCATCATAATGTTTCCAAGATGTTTGTAATAATTTATTATAGAAAAACTAATTTTAAATAACACTCTATTTTCTGCAAGTATAGGGTTTCAGCTAAACTATATATGGCTTTTAGATACATAAACAAAATTTTTATTGAACTGAAATGCTTTTGGAACAACTAGCTCAAATTCAATACACATTTGGTTTTTTAAAAAAATTAGCTATTGAATCGAATCTATTTTCCTTAATTAAAGACTTATTAAACACTTTATTTGATTAAAATATGAGATAGATGTGTTCAAAGTAAAGTTTATGATCACAAAACAGTTGCAGTTTTGTTTCTAAAAGTAACAGTTTTGTTATACACAATAAATGCAAGAGTTTTGATTCGAAATATTTGTGATAAAAACTTCATAAAGTGTATGTTAAATAATATATAACATGAAGAAAATAAAACTTGCAAATAAAGGAGAACTTATTTAAGTCCCTTAAAATTTAAGGTGATGTATATTTTTCTGTTTAAAATTCATATTCGATACAACAACAGTATCGAAAATGAATACAATACATACTCACTTTATTGTATCATACCCATTTTTGATGCAGTAACAGATTCCCAAATGAATTAATTATATTCTCATTTTGTTGTTTCTTCTCGTATTCGATACAGTAAACGTACCAAAATAAATACGTCTCACACTCATTTTGTTGTTTCATTCTCATATTTGATACAGTAAAAGAATCAAAAATGATTACATGATATACTCATTTTTCCACTCCACACTCATATTTGACACACAAATATCTTCAAAAATAAGTGTATGAAGTTCTCATTTTGAGTACTTACCTGTTACTAAAATGAGTAAGTGAGAGTCTTAAATTTGAATACGTTGGAATCGGAGCCATTTTGAGTATGTGAAGTATACAAAAGTGAGTATTTTGTACTCGATTTTGAATACTTTTTTTTGCAATAAATAATGAAAATGGTCTTATCAACCAGAAAAGTTATGAGTCGAGGAATTTGTAGGTGTGAAAGACGTTGTGATTACGAATATTAGATTTAGAGAACTATCCAGTGAATCAGGATGCTCACTAAAAGTAAACCATTTCCTATAATATAAGGAAAATAACTTGCAATTTCTAAGGCCTTATTGAACGACCCTCTTATTTTGTAAGTAAACGTAGTTTTTCTGATTATATAAAAAGGACTTTTCATAAAAATTAAGCCCTAGTCGTTAGTACAGAAATTTATATGAAGGATACTTTAACTATATATGTTACTCTTTACAAAAAAAGCGCCAATCAGCTTAAAAGTTACTAATTAAAATAAAACAATTCTTCAAATCTATTGGTGTTTTATTTTGGAACATCTGTTGTTTGTAATCCAAAAAAAAAAAATCCAAAAGTTCCTGGAAAATTGTTTACAAAACTACAATACTTTCAACACGTAAATAACTTATAACAGACGTGATTCGATGAGAATAGTTGTGAAAGTAAATTTTTACTTCATGATGGATGATTGTGATGAAACCCGAGATGCACATACAAACTGATTCATACAAGGAAGGAGTTGTTGTTCTCCGGAGGTTTTATGTCTTGAATTATTCATACGATGCACTAGTTTGACTACAGTTCAAAAACTCGAAGGTGAGTTTCCATTTCTAACACCTAAGTTTGATTTATGATATCTTGATATAAGATATATTGCTTTCGTGTGTTGAGAAATCTTTAGACTGATGCAAGTAATGATAAAACTGGGGCATATATACTTGTGTTGTACAAATAACATTGAAGGTTGCAATATTGTTTATAAATCTTTTGATAAAAGTAACTAAGCTTACATGAAATACTTTTGCCACGAGAAATATATGGCATTCATAAGAATATAATATAATTTGTAAGCCTTTAGATGATATAAATACGATTATAAGAAATATATCTTTACGATGGGAATTCAAAATGTTCATATAAATAAAAATATTATTGCAAAGTTTTGAATTTAACTTAAAAATAAAATATTTTAAATAACACGTATATTTCTTAACCACTCAATGTAATGAAATAATTATTTTGGATAATTATGACGATATTAATCATATGTAAAAATTAAAAAAAAATTCTTAAGTTTATCTTAAAAAGAAGGCAATAAAAACATTGTAAAAAAATCATATGTGCCGAACACTCTATAAGTCTTGTAACTCTATTTTCTTCCTTTAATTGTTAAAATTGAAGTAACCAGATGTTTGTTTTGGAAATCACATTTGAATGACATTATTTATCATGATAAATTAAACATTTCGTTTAACATAGAAAATCATAAAAATATACCCTATTATAATTATACTTGCGTAAGCAAATAAAACTAGAAAGATGTGATTCGGTGTACCTAAGTAAGAAACCATAAAGCATATGCGTATTTTTCTTCTTTATTTAAAAAGCTGTCAATGTCTGAAAAACCACTGGAGAAAGAGGAAGTGTAAAGCAGCGTAAATGCATTTTCATGCGTGACAATATGACAAAAAACTTGAGAATCACTAATTTTAAGTAAGCCTTGGCAATTCCCGAGTGAAAGTGTTCCTCGACAAAACTTAGGGAGATGAAGAAATAAGCACCATAAAAAAAGGGTTGGTAGAACCACTACAAAGATGCCCGTACATCAAGGGAGAGAGAATCGCATTCAACGTCTCTAAATGAAAGTGTCATTGACCCATCTCTTGATGCAGGACCAATTAATCACTATCAGGAGACTAACAGACTAAGTGAACATAGTACTTGATTCCTTGATTCCAATTTGATTCATGATTTACATTTTAGTAGAAATTCAGTGAAGTTTTGGGGAAATCTGCTAACGATGGATGAGAGTTTCTTAACTGAAAAGCCACTCCTGTTTCTTCAGACTCTTTTATTTAAAACATGACTTCGATTTCTTTTTTCCTTTTTCAAGCCTTTTCTTTTTTCCTTTTTCAAGCCTTTTCTTTTTTCATACCTCGAAACACGACACGAGAGAATAGTAGCGTGAGTTGGCGATCAAGATCGCTAAGCTATTGCTCTCTCACCATTACTAAATTATCTACATTTAAACTATTAAAGATGTTTACAAAACAATAAAATTACTTACAACCAAAATATTATTTTACGTTCTTAATAACTGAAGTCTAATTAAATTCAAAGGTAGTATCTTATGTTGTTGTTTTTGTAAAATACTATCTATTTTTGTAATGAAAATAGATCCATTAA
>BMAW01049877.1:90025-108159 GCA_019974015.1 Nephila pilipes | reverse complement strand
TGTGTGTGTGTGTGTGTGTGTGTGTGAGTGTGTGTGTGTGTGAGTATATATGTATGTTTTGGTACAATGTATAAGATAGCATTAAGAATATAAGAAAAAGGTAGAAAACAGGAAACACTTTACCATGTTCTATTAATTTTTCAAATGTGTTTTACACTTATCCTTTTTTGGTGTCAGTAGCACGCTACTTCTTCACACGATTGAATTGCTCTTTTCACTTCTGTTTCATTTGTGTAGTCTGCTGTAACTTATTCAAGCGAAAAAATATAAAGGATATACACACGGCCTTCCTGGACAAATCTGAAAAGTTACATCAAAAGACAAACAAAAAAAGGAAAAAAGTACAAAATTATGTCATGTTAGGGATGATGAAAGCTCATCTTATGTATCACTATGTCATTTTATCTGTGGCATTTGATATTATGTTAGGACCTTCATAATTTCCTAATTTCTGTACTTAGTAAGGATCATTGCGTGGAATTTTTGTGACCTCATAGGTTCTGAAGAACTAGGGACGAAATTCAAAGCCGGTTCTAAACTGAATTCGTTGTATTACTCCATGGTCATTGAGTTTGTATTTAGAGACTGCTTACGTCGCTTGTTTTACTTCCGTATATTTTTTTCTGTAAACGGAGGATGTACTACTTCGCTTTAATAAATATTTCCTCTTTTTCATCAATAATTCTTTGTTGGTGTTCGTCATCAAGAAGTTGTTTAGTAAGTAGATTATATGTTTCATTTTGACAACAATTAAACTTTCGAAAGGTAACAACTTTGTACTGCATATGGTTGTACTCCTAAAAATTCGTAGCAATCGCGGGCGTTCTTAAGCTATTTATAAGGTTCATGGATACTTATTTAAAGCTGGGTTAATTGCTCCATGAATGCACTCAGCCTACCAATTACCACGGCGTAAACCTGTCGTAATGGAAATGTATTCTATCGACTGTTCTTTGCAATAGTTTTCAAATTCGTAAGATATGAATGATCTACCTATGTCTGTTAAGATTTTTGAAGGATTGCCAAATGTTGTTCGTTGCTGGTATAATTTTTCAAAGGCATCTGTTGAAGATACATATTTTACAGTATAGATCCATAAAAATTAAGAAAAGGAATCAAATCCTGTTAAAAGATACTTATTATGATTTTTGCTGAAAGCAAAATGCTTAAAATGTAGCAATGATCACATTCAAAGTGTGCATCGACTTTTGGAATTGGATGAAGGAGTCCTTCTTATTTACTAGATTTCCGTGATGGTCAGATGTAAGGAATATATCTGAAATGGTTTTTTGTACTTGTTTCTTAATTTGGGGTACGTAATATTCACGAGAAAGAATTTACTCTATTTTTTGTGAAGCAAATTGACTATGTGAATGAGTATTAAATACTATTTTTTTCTGCATCGCTTCTGAGATTATTAGAAGTTCTATATCCTTATGCAGATTACAGGGAATTCTACTTTTTAGGGAAAATTATTCGGCAAGAGTAGGTTCAACCATTGACTTAATTTTAGACATGAATTCATTCTGATCTTGTACATATTTTATCTTTTGAGTGATATTTAAGGAAATAAGACGAATAGGGTAACGACTGAAAGTGCCAACATGTTATAAGTGTCTACCGGGTCTATGACAAAATTTCTAATTCAAGTATTCTAACATCAATGTCCATCGTGCAATTTTAGCTGATAGGTCTTTTTTGTGCAACTTTGCTTAGAAAACATAGCAATCTGTAACAATTTTAAATTTAATACCTAATAAGTAATTCTGAAATTTTCTAAGTGAGTCAATGACGGCGAAACTTTTAAGCTCGTAAATAAGATATTTTTCTTGTTGAACTGTAGGTTTGATACTAAAATAATTAATGGGGTGAAAGCAACTATAATCCGATAATTCTAAATGCACTGCACCAAAAGTTAAGGATCTTGTGTCAGTATACCGTTCTAATAGGTATCCATGCTAAAAAACGTGAAGAACTTTGTTTGTTACAAATATTTTTGAGTTCTTTGAAAGATGCTGCTTGTTCAGTGCTAAAATTAAACTCGATATTTTCTCGAAATCAATCAGAATTAAATTAGATTCGATATTTTATTAATTATTTAGCAATCAGATTATTATAAATAATATATATTTTTTTAAATAGACGGTTAATTTAAAATTACTTTGGATATGTTCAGAAATTTTTGAACAGCTTGTGTTTTTAAAGATGAGAGCTTAACTCTTCTGTTTTCAGTGATGTATCCAAGAAATTGTATTTTTTATTGTAAAATATGACATTTTTTTGTAGTTCAACTGAAGACCATTATCTTCAATTGTTCGAGAAACTAGGAGTAGTGTTTATAAATGTTCGATTTCTTCCTATGATGGTGTGAGATCTTTCATGTTAACAATATGAACAATATCGCGAATGCGATTCTTGAAAATTCTGTAAACAAAACGCAGAAAAACGCTGGGATTATTTGTTAAACCCAATGGAACACACAAAAAGCCATATTGCCATTCATGGGTTATAAAAGAGGTATATTTTGGGCAGTTGGGATCCATATGTACATGAAAAAAATCCATTTTTAGGTCGAGTAAATCTATTGTTTAATTAGTCTTGAATATTATGTTCAACATTTTTCTGTTCTCTAAAGTGAAGTCGTCTGAAACGCTAAGCTATGGGAGTTTAATCTTGTAATAAAATTGTCATTTTAATAATTCCTTCTTGGAGTTTGTAAAAAGTAATAATATTTTGAATTTTCATACGAATTTCTGTTTTCAACGTTTGGGAAAGATCAAATTTGAAGTGTTCATTTTCTAGAATATTAGCAAAATTAACAAAAGTTCCAACATCATAACTCTTGTACAAATGAATTCCGTTTTTATCAAATGTAAATTTAGTTTGTTGTAAAAAGTGGATTCCAATAAGCGTATCAAGAGGAATCATGTCATGTTTCAATGCATGGATTTTAACATATAAAATATTGTTTTGGATTTCAATGGAATCCTAAAAGCAACCAATGCTTTTTACTATACCCCTGCCAATTCCTGAAAACTTAATTTTGGAGGTATGCAATTGAAGAGAACAAATTCCATGTTGAGTTTTCACATTTATTTGGGTACCATGTGATGCAGTGTCACAGAGTGCAGTTAATTGAATTCTTACAAGTTTAATGTCGACATATTTAGGAGTTTTGTAAAAGAGTTTCAGTGGAAAGCGCTTTTCCAGTTTTATTAGTTGTGGAATATTGAGGAACAGGTTTTGTCTCAGGTTCATATCTTAGAATTTCTGGAATAACTGGTATGAATATGAGCAAAGGATTTACACCTGTAACAGATTTTTCCTTTCCCGAAAGTACATCAATCGTTTTTATGACTTCTTAAATCACACTAATAGCTTACTGGCTGTGTGTATAAGATGAGTTGATTATTAAATTATACATTATTGAAGTTATCATCAAACTTTTTCCAGTTATTTTGCCTCCATTGTTAGGAACTGTTAAAAACTATTCGTATGTCTTTAGTTTTTCTTCAAATTCATTGATGGATTTCATTGACGGATTTTTAATTACAACGGTGGAAAATAATTTCTTTTTGTTTCAGGAATCAAGTATTCTGTTTACAACATAATCATAACGGAATCATCAAGTGACCCTCTGTGCAGAACTTAAATTCTCATTACTAGCAAATATTCTAGTAAAGTTTTAAATGGTTTCATACGACGAGATTCCATCATTTGATGTAATTGATAATTATTAAATGTATCGGTAAATTCCTCTAATGTACGGTGCTTTAATTATTTCCAATTGGTGATTGCACGAATTGATCGTCTTAGAGCTAGAGAAAGAGATTTGAAGCATTTTCTAACAAAAATTACTTGGTAAAGAGGATTATTTGATATACGTTAAAATGTCTTTAATATCAGAAATGAAAGTTTCAACGCTGTAATTACGGCGAGATGAAAAAGGTTTTAATAAAACAAGGATCCTTGAAACAGAAAAAGTTGAAAAAATTATTTTCAGTTCGTTTTATATCAGCCGAAGCTAGTAGATGTTTTGAAGAGTCATCAAAGCAGTTTTTGCACCGGCACATGAGAACTGAAAGTTACTTCCACTAATTTATTGCTGGCGGTTAGGAGATAAGTAATCGATGTGGTCTTAAAGATAATCGCGAGTTTCTAGTAGATATGAATTATTGGGGTCACTATGTTCATAAAATTTTCCTTTTAGAAGGGAGATTTTATTAACATTCGTAAGAATGGTATTCACATGGTTTGTAAATTTGTAGAAAGTTCAAAATTTAGTAAATTGCATATGGAAATTAAGTATATAAGCGAAAACTCTTCCATTATTTTTTGTTTAATTTCCTTCAATTTTAATGCTTCATTGAATGCTGAAAGGTTTCTCAATATTGTGCAGTTTTTTCTGCCTCCATCAGAATCGAAGATTACACGATGTAAAAGGTGTATTCAGTTCGTACTACTGTTTCTTAATAATTTTGCAATGTTTAGGTAATCAATGAGAGTAGCCATTATTCACTATTATAAAAAATTACTGACTGGGGACGTATAGGGTTTGGCGACGAATCCCGCTTCCAACTGTATCCTGACGTTTATAGAAAAATCATCTGGAGAAACACAGATAAATGTACGGATCCACCTTTCACTATTGCACTAGGATTTATGGTCCGGGATGCCATTTTCCTTGATTTCTGGACCTTTCTGGTAGTCATTAGAGGCACACTTACAGCACAGCCGTACTTTAATGAGATTCTGAGACATGTTTTGCTTCCGTTCCTTTTGCAGTACCCTGGCCTTATCTTTCAGCAAAGTACAATCAGACCACATACGGCCCATGTTGCTATGAACTGTCTTACAGCTTGTCATACATTTCCTTGGCCAACTAGATCTCTCTCCAATTGAGTATGTCTGGGATATGATGGGAAAGCGGCTGCATTTACCAGGGAATGTTGATGACCTAACCCGGCAATTGGAGCAAATTTGGCAAGAAATACCGCAGGAGACTATCTAAGTATTTATCACTCTATGCTACTTCTTGTGGCAGCTTGCAGGATGGAGGTGGGTCAAAACCTTATTCAGATCGTTAATATATAATTATGTAATTCTGAAATAAATCATTAAATTTATCTCAAAAATATTATTTATGTTCTAATCTGTACATAATTTTCCCAACCAAAAATTTTTTTCTTCATCGGACAACTCCTTTTTTATGCGTCATTTTTTTCGTTATAGATTGTATGTATTTATCGAGTGTATGCATTTAAATTTTTTTTCGTATATAGTAATTTGATTATTTCAAGCATTTTTTACTTATAGAAATTTATAGTTTTTCCATAAAAAATAATATCCTGAAAACTGGGCTCATTCTCAATTACAAAAATCTTTATTTTTCAGTACGAGAAATCAAGTTTTGGCCATTTTGTTTCAGAAGATGTTGTTTGGCCTAAACCATACAAGATAAAAATTAGACTGTTTTCAAAAACCAAAAAAATTACATGACATCAGAAGATTTTTGGGAATCGGTACTTATTACCACCGTTTTATTAAATAAAATTTTTATCAGGCTCAAGCACTTTAGGGGTTGCTAAAAGGGGATTGGAAATTTTTTTTTTTGGTCCCCAATATATTCCCAACAACCCAATATATTTCACAAGTTGCAGAAAAAATACGTTCCGTCCTAATTCAACTCTGTTCGTAGTGAAGGCTCTCACTGCATTATATTCAGATACTATTCGTAACGAAATTGGCACATTACTTATACAAAAAAGGTGGACAAGAAAATGCTTACTTATGCCTCACGGACACTTTCGAAAGCAGAGAAGAAGTATTCCATAAATGAAAGGGAATGCTTTGCTGCCGTATGAACAGTGTACAAGTTCAAGTCATATCATTTCGGGAAGCAATTTAACGTTGTAAAAGACAATTGTTCTCTTTACTGGTTAATTAGCCTTAAAGACCTATCTGAAAAATAGGTAAGAAGAGCTTTGAATCTTAAAGAATATAACATATCCAATGTGCATAAATGGGGTAAGTAGCATAAAGACGCTGAAAGCTTTTCTTGAAATCCATTGGAAGATCACATTGATTCCTCTGAAGAAGATATCATATTTGACTCTTTCTCGAACTTAGCGGCGGAACAGATGGGTAATGCAGAACCTGAAATATTTATATCGAAAATAATAAGAACACCCTGTGGATTAATTGTTCGAATACTTCGCAAAAAGAACTCTTTTCCATGTGGGAAAATGAAATTCCCGGTAATTGCGGGACACTTCGAAAAGATATACTCCTATATTTTCATGACGCAGATACATTCATTTCACTTAGGATTTGTTAGAATGTACCACACAGGGTTAGAGAACAGTCTTATGTTTTTGCTTAAGAACAGGACCTTTATCAAAGGGTATCTACAGCTGGATGTTTTGCAGTACCATATATGAAAAAGAATAAAAGTTACTTCACTTTAACTTTCTGGTTACTTAAAACCTATCCCATCAGAAATTGCACCATTCCTTCGGATCGCGATAAACTTGCATGGGCAATTTCTAAAGTCACTGCTGGGATATAAACGGAGCATTGTGTGTAATGATGATTTAAACGGCTATGTCATCGCGAAGACACAACCTATTATCGTAGTTCCTGAAGTAGCTAAGGGTTTCCATGAGGACATCATTCAAAAAAAAGAAAATCCAAAAATCATCTTTTCAGACCTAAAGCAGATTTTGAATCGAATTATTTGCAGAACTTAATCACTTATTCAAATGTTAGCCACTGAATGATGACTTCTTACCATCCTGAAACTAGTAAGGTAAACAAAGTGCTAAGACAACAATAGACATGATGTCTATATACGTTGAAGTTCAGCAGAAAGATTGAGATAAATTAATGTCCTTCGTTACATTTGTGGGCAACAAATCGAATCATGAGGCAACCGGATTTACGCCATTTTATTTGATACACGTCCGCGAAAACGAGAACATGAGCATGCTCACGATTCATATTGAAGAAACCGAAGGTGACTACACTACTACCTTAAAATCAACATCCGAATAATTTAAAAAGCTGGAATGATTACAAATTTCAGAAGTGCAGAAAAGGACCATAGATAGTATGATTCCAAAATCCGAATAAACTGCTATATACCTTGTGTCGATTTTCACACTGGTACAAAACATAGATGTCTTAGATAAGTTACTTAAAATATATTCGGCCCTTACCAAGTTTTATGAAAACTATAAAACGTAACAAAATAAATATACATAACATATTTAACCTAATACTTTGATCCAACCTCGAAGACAAAACATGTAGTACATGCACGTTGAAGTTCATTATTGAAAT
Source organism: Nephila pilipes (assembly GCA_019974015.1). Taxonomy (NCBI): domain Eukaryota; kingdom Metazoa; phylum Arthropoda; class Arachnida; order Araneae; family Nephilidae; genus Nephila; species Nephila pilipes. Next base: position 100,818 of record BMAW01049877.1, on the reverse strand, counting down.
CCTGATGAATGATCCATTTTCCTGATAATCATATTCTAGATGACGAATTAAATCCTAGAAGTGAGTACAGGCACCAGAGGAGGTCGACATTCTGTCGAATACATACAGGACCTATGACGTGCAGTAGCAGAACGAGACATCTACCACCGAACTTCTAAATATTGGAACACTGATTCTCAGAGAGAGAGAAATTCAGCAATGCTCGCAAAGTACGACGTTAATGAAGTAGTACGCTCATCTATAAAACCAGACTTTTGGATCAAAATCTAGTGATGGCAAAATAGAAAAGTTGATATATATGTTTTGTTAGTATTTTTCCTCTTTTTTATTATAATTTAAAAAACCTTTTAGAGTTTTTTTTTTTTACATTTCCAAAGCCGAGGTCTGGAGCATTCAAATTTGATACATAAAGTTCATTATTATGAGTCTAAGGAAGTACTTAACCAAGTTATGCAGCTCTCATATTGTTAATAAACTATATTATTGGGATATACATATGTAGCGATCCAGTTTCATCTAGTTCATCTCCAGATGCTATGACGCATATTCGGGCCTTAATCACCCAAATGGACAATGTACGATTACATAATTCATTAATCGTGATGGATTGTCTGGATGGAGATCAGGTAAGTGGCGAGGCAGGGTAACGCCCTCGGCGACAGATCACGGTACCATGCTGAAGTTTGAATAAAGACTTCTAGTAATTAATCTTTAATTATAAAATGGAAAATTTCAATGAGCCTTTCTAGCCATTGAAGCATCATTTTTTTCACATAATATCTCCAATTCAACCAACTTCAACTTCTATTAAAGAATATATATATAAATATATGTGATTAACTATTTTCAACAATGTTTCTCTTTTTTGACATACTATTGATTTATAACACCCAAATTATACCCAACGAGCAATTTTCATGTGCCTATTAATTGTTACTTTCTTTCTAACGCTAAAGTACCCTTTTGTATGATTGCTCTACCGATAACGCTACTTTTGCTTTCCCAAATTAATATCAACAGATATGAATCCGGCTGATTCTCACTTTCCCAGGTATAAAATTTAGCATTGACCATTGGCCGTTCTCTTTTTAGCTTTCAATTTGCTGCTGGTTATGAAATGCGCCACGTTCTGCTTTTCTATCCCAAATTTTTTCATGTTTTCCGAACTCGTTGTATTTTCACCGAAGAAAAGAACTTTCAGGTAAAATAGTCTATTTAATCTTCATGCCTATTTCTAGATCAAAATTATATTGTTGAAACACAGAGAGAAGACGCTGTTCTGCTTTAAAGTCAGGTATTCTTAAAATATGTCTTATTATCTCTCTCTCTCTCTCTCACACACACACACACATACATATATATATACACACATAAAATTGTAGATCCAGTGGTTAAACACGTACTTAACTTGTCATAAGTTCAAGTACAGAAGCAACACACCCGAACAAGAAATTCCAGCCAAAGTGTCAGTATTGAATCGATATACAATATGCTGTGCAAATTTAGTTTTTATGTAAATATATTTTAATCCCATTATCTTACTCTGTTTAGGAATTAAAATCCATGTTTAAATGGTAACTTGATAACCAACGAAGAAAGAGTTCGAGAGCAAGTTACACAAGAAAACAAAACTTAGAGTCCTTCTGTCGATTTTTTACTGGAGTAAGTGTTATACACATACACACATGCCTTACCAAATACAAATCTATTTAACTTAACTTACAACATTTATTCTAATTTTCATAAAACATATATATTTTTTATAAATATTATTACCGAAAGCAATCTAATCAGATTGAAATCTTTATCCAAGCAATAAACACATAATGCATTCTATTTTAAGAAGATATTAATGGAATCACAATAAAACGTAATCAAAAACCATCCTTAAATATTCATACTCGATGCTGTATGACATTTTGAATTTGACGTGTTTATAAGTCTTTTAAATTTATAATATATCGTCATGTATTTCTGAAACAACCAAAACCATTAATTCCGCTATCAAGATCTTCAAATGTTTTCAACGTTACAACATTTCAGTATGTTGGTTTTCCAGTGCTAACTACCTAATGAAATATGTAAAAACTTCACTTAACTTGATAGATTTTTAAAAGCTCTGCACAAGCACTGATGCCTAAGTAATTCAGTTCAATTCGAGACATCAAACACATTACCCCACCACTGCAGATTTGCTAATAACTACCTCGATTTATTGCATGTCACTTGGCGCTAACGAATACATAGACCTTAATAGAAATGTTTATGCGGTCGAGCAGTGTAGCGAAACACTCCAGCTTTCCCTTTAGAGGCTTGTATTTTAAAAATGCAGAAGCCCCGCTGTTTCATTCTTGGAAATAGTCCAGACGCCACTGTCAAAGGAGTCCCTTGACTAAATTATGTCTGAGGTGCAAAAGGTCGAGAACGGAATTTATTAAGTACTGCCAGAGCTCATTTATTTTTGTTGCAATCTACTGACGATGCAAGTAAAATAGATGGTAGCTACTTTTTTTTAATTATTTTGCTAAGAGATATATATTTTTTTGAATAATACATTTAATTTATGCATCTGCAAAAATCAATTTATACACTTATTAAAGTGAAGCAATATTTGTTTCTTATTCTAATTTTTTCATTTTCTGCATGTAATAATTATAATAACATTCCCCAAACAATAGAGAAATCAAAAGCAATTATTGATAAATATTAGCTGTTAGTGCTTGTTTTTCCAAAATTAATTTTTTGTAAGAAAATAAATTTTCTAAATGTATTAACTCAAACTTAAGAAACCGTACCAAATTTGGTATAAATATATTTAAGGACATGAAGTAAGATTTAAAATCGGTATTAGGTAAACGGAATTTCGGAATTAATGAATGAAATATGTATTAACGAATCCTCCAGAGTAATTATTTTGGTTTACATGTACAAGATATTAGGAAATACTCTGACTTCATTACATTCTCGAATTGTGGTTTTGTACAACTGTCTACATATACATAGAAAAAAATTCAAAATTATCAGGCATTTTCTTAGTTAAAACTTTTTTCCTGATACATTTTTTTTCACATTTTATCTCAAATTAGTACCTGATCTTTTTTTGCAAATGACTTCTTAAGAAGCACATGCACCTATTATTTTTAGCATAATATTTGGAACTATCAGAAACATTTTTTTATTTATGTATTTTATAAAAATAGCCAAACGGTCTTCCAGTGCACTGATAATTTTTGTCACGTTGTAAAATTTAAGACTTGTTAAAAAATGAGTTCGTTAAATTTTTCAACAAATTATAATTTTTTCTGCTTGACGAGAATATTTTAGAATATCTTGAAGATTTTTTCCAAATTGTTTTATAAAATTATAATTAATACTTTGAAATACAATTTGGAATTGGAATTATTTAATATGTTTCTTGATTTCTTACAAAACTTATTTAAGTACTATTCAATTCGCAGATTTGTATTAGAGATCATGAAAAACATAACTTAATTTTATAGATTTTGAATGAAAAAGGTCATTTTTATGAGATAAACTATTACACATAAAGTGGAAAGTCTTAGGGTTAGTTTAAATTTGCTATCATTCATGCCTTTATCAAGCACTTATATTTAAGAATGTATTAGAGTAATTGTCATAGAAAGTTGTAATTGAAAAAAAAATAATAAAATTCATAAGATATCAAATATTTATGATATTGACTTCCCACTTCCATTACCTCAATTTATATGCAGTCTAAAATCTATAAGAAACGACTGAAAATCAGAATAAACTATTCGAAATTGTAAGACACTTGAGAGATTTCGCTGTTTGTTCCAAGATATTCAAATTACTACTTAAATATTTAAGATTCCATCTTAACATTTGAGAGTCCCAAATATTTTTATATTATAATGGATTTCTGTTTTGTTAAAATGCAAGTCTTATTTTACTAAAATACTTTCCATTTCATTCAAGACTTCTGCATTCCATAATGTTCTTTCTGGATGAAATTTAATCCATGCGAAAACTAATGTGTTAATATTACTTTAAAAATACAATTTTAATAAGTTTTTATATGTGATTACAGCAGCAAGAAACGCGATCGCTTCGCTATTGAAATTTGTTATTTTTATTAAAATTTGATTTTTTTTTATTATACAATTAGTTATGACAATAATATGTGAATATTCTGCAAACTTTCTTATTTTTCTTTCTTTTTGCAATATTTGTGTAATATGATCTAAATATTTGAGTTCTTTTAAATATAAATATTTTTTACTCAGTTTAAATTAATTATGTTTTGTATATCTTCTGTATTCCATGCACTGTAATGTTTCCTCGAATTGAATTTATTATTTTTAATGGAAGAACTGAAAATGTTTGTATATACAGAGGTAAAGTTAAAAGTAATAAGCTGTAACTTACTCTTTCAGTATCTCAAAACGTTTGCAACACTATTTGTCATCATTCTTTAAATACGACAGATATTCAGAAGATGACACTACTTCGCTTCTGAAGATCAAAGAAAATTTTTCCATAAAGATCACTGCTTTGCGTCGAAGATCAAAATAATGTAAGTAGAATTAGTCAGTTAAAATGTTTTGTTATTATGCCTAATTTAAAAGAGTGTCTCAATTGCAATCCTCGCCTGTAGCAAGTTGGAGAGTGTAATGTAATTTTTCTTGTATATAGAAAAAGATTAATATCGAAATAAAATTTAGTTTATTGAGTTGATGTCTTACGCTTTACTAATGTGTACAAGCAGGGCCATGAATACGAAAAGAGCGAATAAAATTCAAAATTGTTTCATCCAGAAAAATCGTGATTCTGTATTTTAGGACCAATAAATATTCTCCTCATTGAGTTTATGCTTTAGGAGGAAACATTTAATGCATAGAAGCCCCAAAAAATTCTAAAACATTACGATGCAGAAAAAAAAATGAGGGGATTGATTGCTTATTGATGTCACATTGAGAAGCAGTACGAGAGCTGTTGGCAACATACCACATAATATACTGTCTCGGTCAAGTGACGAGGATGCCTCATCAGCTGGTACTTTCTTTTCCGAACTTCCACACCATATCAACTGAAGAATTTGATACCTCGACAGATTTAACGTGCATTAGTCCCATTACATGATGGGTCATTAATGGCATCAGGACTCGTCCCCATACTCGATGGGGTTAACCTTTGGACTCGACAAGCTCATGAATCCAAGACCATGACCACTAGGCTGCCTCGGCCGCAAATACAAGATGGGGAACGTGTGTGATTACTTCATGGTAATGCTCGGTTTCAAAAGGCAGTGCCACAAGTCAACTCTTGAAATCAAGAGCTTTTAACACATCAATCAATAACTCCCGAGACTAACATTGAAAACAACATTTTTTTTGCAAACTTTTTTTTATTAATCAACATAACACCTTTTGTTAATCACCTTTTAGGGTGATACAATCGTTCCAACGCTTTTCCAAATCTTTTTCCCAAAAATTTTTCTTTTTGCAAGAAATCTTTTATTGGTGAGTAAATAGCGATAAACAGCTTTCTGAATCATCGACTCGTTGCTGTTTTTGTTCCATCGAAAGCAATCGCGGCACCCACTTGGAAAAAACCTTTTTCATGCTCAATTTTTCATGAAGGATAGTAAATACACTTCCATATGATATCTGTGTCATCTCAGCAATCTCACGGAGCTTCACTTTACGATCTTTCATTATAATTTTTGTCACTTCACTCACATTTTCCGGTGTAACGGCTTCCACAGGTCTACCCGAGCGTTCCGCGTCATTTGTGTCGGTACGACCACGTTTAAACTCGGCAAACCACCGACAAATCGTTGCTTTTGATGGACAAGAGTCCGGTTAACATTTTTCAATCCATTGTTTCGCTTGCACGGTGTTTTTACCCATTAAAAAACAATGTTTTATCAGAACACGAAACTCGGTTTTTTCCATTTTTTAAACAAACTACAAAACGACTTTACTCCAACCTCGATAACTCAGTTGTTTCTGGTCCGATCGACTTAAAATTTTGACACGTTTCAAGCAAAGGTTAGTACTCTAGATAGACCTGGTTACTGGTTTACTACGAGCGCCATCTCTGGGTTAGTCTTGGGAGTTATTGATTGATGTGTTATGAATGTAATATTTTTGAGTTTAATTCTTAACGTACTTCTAGAAAGTGTAAATATCCCATCCTTAAAACATTTACGTATAAATTGCATATTTTTCTGAAAGCATTAAAAGGACATGCGTTTAGATTTTCACTCTGATAGTTTCAATAATAATATATCTAAATAATGAGCAATATATTTGAATTAGTGTAATGTGAGTCGTATCACCTATATCCTTTTAACTCTTGTCAATACCCTTTTAATTTCTGTATTGGTTTTTGTAAGAGAAGAGTGTAATTTTTATTTTTGCAAGATAACAAATTATATTTGATTACATGCTTGACATAAATTTTAGATATATAGCTTGCTGAAGGGTAATTTATTTATTTAATCCTAAAATATATTTGATTATTAATTTATATTGAGTGATTTTTTATTATAATTAAAAATTGTGATTTTTAGAATAAACCATTAGTACTCATAAAAATGTTTTTCTAATATTTGTGACGGGATAATGAATACATTTCTTATGGAATATATTTCAATAAATGACAAATATATTTTAAAATAATGCTAATTTGAATTACATTATTTATATTTTAGTTATAAAATTTTATTTTAATGTCGTTTCGACACCGGCTCAACACCTGTATTTTAAATAATATTTAGTTTTTAATTATGTTCAAACTTTGAATCAATTTGAAATCAGTTTTCAACTCTTAATAAGAGCAACCCTCACAATATATAGATGAATAACTAAATTATGAAGGAGAAATAAGGGAAAAAAACTGCTCTCAGATTATTTACTTAAGAAAAACGCTCTAAGTATCCATCGAGATACCGGGATTTGCATGGAGATCAAATCAATTCCCTTTATTTTCCCGTGTAAGGCAGGAGTTTCAAATTTGGTCTTTCTTCCTTTTCATCAAGCGTTCGTAGTAGTTTAACTGTAATAAGGGTTTGTGTTTTCTTTTTCTTTTACTTGAATGCAAAGAAAACAAATTGGCTCTCCTTCATCGGTTAAATTAAATTTTCTCTTCATCCCTTAAGTAAGACAAGGTAACTAATTGCTTCTACAGATAACGATGAGAAACAGACGGGGATCGCATCTTTTGAAATTTATCATCGAGTATGAACGTCATAATGAGAGCAAAGAAATAAGTAACAGTAGGAACTGAAAGAAATGACTTTTGTATTGATTATTTCAATGGAGGTAATGCAAAAACTGTTATTTTAATTTAAAAATCTTCATTTTCATTGAAATTAAAATATTCCCTTTTCGGAATGAACAGAGGTTTTCAATAATTTCCTGTTATTAGATTCCGCCTGTTTTATTCAGTAAAATGTCATATCAAAGAGCGTTACATGTCATTTGATGTATTGCTTTTCGACTAAAGAAATAACTTGTATAATTAGGATTTTTAAAAACTTTTCAAAAGTTTATTTTTCAAAACTTATTTAGAACATCTGAAAAATGTGAAACTATTTTTTTACTCTTACATACATAAAGGTAACACAATTCTGAAGATTGCTCATTAAATTTGTGTATTTAATGTGTACATTTATCAACTGCCATTTTTTCTTAATTCAGTATAAATATATTAAAGCCAAAACAATTCAGATGTGATGTCTGATTTTTTAATATCTTGCATCTAAAATAATTTAATTTTAATTTGCAGTATCTTAAGGAATTTTCAAGATGCCTTAATTATATTAGATTTCTCTTTTCTCTCTCTCTCTCTCTCTCTCTCTATATATATATATATATATATATCATGGGAGGGTTTTTATGAGATACATCCAAATGTTCTTAAATTATTTCATAGTCATGGTCAAGACCACAGGCTTTACGAACTCAAACTTATTCTTAAAGGATAATACCATTGCTAGCATGGGATAGAAAACAGCGAGATACATGTCACCAAGATGAACATATATCTGAGAATCTGCGTCCCTCGAAATATCTTCCTGGAAGGAGCACGTTAGGGTGCATTTGAATAAAATGCTAATTTTTTTATTGGAGTTACAAGGCAGACTACTTTAAGAGCGTAAACTTATTAAATTCCCTCGCGTTCTTAAATTTGACATTTCAGAAAAAAACGATTTTAAACCCGAAGCGAGAATCGAAATTAAAAACTCACGGCTATGATTGAAATCCAATCTTGGTATTAAGTAAATCTAATATAAATCCCATAAAACTTTAATTCCTCAAAAATTTCGTTATATATATATATATATATAATGTTGAAACGCAAATTTTTCCAAAACATGGACATAAAATTCTGAAGTTTAAATAAAAAGAATATAAGCTATTCAAAAGTCTATTTAGCACAAAATTACCATTTTATTTACAAATAAATACATATTACAACGGCCCTCATTATAGTGGTGAAAAATCTACTTTATATTTTTAAAAGAAACTCATTATTTTTTTTTTCACTTACCATATTTTTGAAGGATACGAAGTAATTCTGGAGCTTATGAAGATTAATTTCATTCATATTAAGAAATTTTATGAATTTTCTATAAAATTATTAAATAACATGTATAAAATAGTTCATGAAAAATGAATGCACATTTTAACAATACATTTTGAAATAACACAAGTCTTCCTGCAGTCGGAACACTACTTTCTATAGTTTTCAACACATTGAAGAAGACATCGATACGACTCTGCTTCCATAGTTAATATCCCTTTTAATGTCTTCCTTAACTTTCAGAATTTCTTTGAGTGTATTATTGACAGCACTAAAAAAATTACATCTATAAATGCCAATATGGAAAAAGAGGATTTTAAATAGAATACTTCCTCCATTATCTAACAATATTCTCCTTCTTGAAGAGCTGTAGGGGGTTTCGTTAGTGCCATGATACTGTCGATCAAATTCTCCACATTTTAACATGATAGAGGTGCCATAAACATAAGACTAATTAATCATATACTCGCGGCCATTCTAAGAACTTTCAAAGCCCTTAAATAGAGCATGGAATAAATTAATTGCTACGTTGTAAGACACCTTTGGTACAATTTGAAGACATTGTCATGGATTTAAGTTAGAAGTAGAGCATTTAAAGGTGTCTACAAGAGGCATTTTTCTTTGAGCATTACATTAAGTCAAAATGACACATAGAAGTGAGTCTTGGGTGGTTAGTCATCTTTAGGAATAAATACTTTGGTAAAGTAGTCTTAAAATAACTGTATGCCGCCAAATGTTGAGGTTTGAATAGTTGTCGGTATAAATTGGTCGGATCATTGGAAAACTCTTTCTTTCCCTTTTTTGCTTAAACTGATGACCACACAAGTGTAAAAAGCAACACCATAGGTGCTGTCAACGAACACTTGCTATTTGCATATCTCCCGAGGGCCGAAATAGATAATTTTTAAGCAAGAAGCTTCATGGCAATGCGAGAAAATTGCAAGTGATTCGTGAAGGACCATCATAATATTTCTTTTACATGATTATAATGATTTTACAAATCCACCATACAACCATTAGATTAGAAAGGGATTATGTGAATCAACTGCGTGAAAACGAAGAAAATATGCTTCGAATACAGTTTAAATTAAAGTAATACATATCTGAATACATGAATTGGATGCAATAGCTTTCGTATTGAGCTTCTAGTTGGTTTTGTACTTCTCGCTTTGTAGGTTGAATTCCCGAGACAACAAAAATCAGATTTTTATGCACGGAGGAAGCATGTTACATCTATCAAGGCTCCAAATCCACAAGTTTCATGTTGAGAAAATTTACACAGATGTGCCAGCTCGGGAGTCATTCTCATCACCTGACTGATGATTCAAAATTACAAAGTGCGTCACCAATACTCCTGAGTGAGACGTTAATAAACTACTTATCAAAAATCAATCGCATGAAACAATGTAATGCATCTAATTTAGAGTTGTAATAAATGACGCTACTTTTTTACTATTTGACTGACAGTTCATTCTTTGGAAGAGCAGCTGGTTTCAGATTATGTCTCATTTAATAAATTTGTACAGAATGTTTTGTTGCATGTCATATGAAAATGGTTGCTAAGTTTGAAATTTACGTTTCACAAATAATGTAAACATATTTAATAAATTTTATTTAGCAAAATAAAACAGATGGCCAATTCTGAATTATTTATGTATTTTGCTTTCATTCTATACTACTATTTTTTGATAACCTTGGACGTTTTACGTTATGGCAAACCTAAGGTTATTTTGTTCTTATATTCAGAGTAAATGTCCTCATCTGGAAATTTAGAGAGTGTGAGGATTGCTTAGGTGTTGTACTCATCTCTTGACAAAGACGAAAAGTTACTAAGTTCGTCACCATTAACTCTTATGTTAGTCTAAGTACAACGTTAACAAACATTCAATCAGTGAATCAAAAAAAAATATTTCACTAAACAAGGATACCAGAAAAATTGATACTTAGTCAATAAAATGTATAGTTGTATACAGTAAGCCACCTGTGGTATTCTATTTCTGTAAAACATTTGTGTTCTTATGGATCTCTAAGCCATTCATGTGTTCAAAGGTTTTAAATCTCTTTAACATATACGTACTTTAAAAAAAATTAAAATTCTAATGCTTTATAAGCCCATTTGATATGTTTCAATTTCTTACTTCCTCTTGTGTGTGTGTTCATATAATATTTTATTACTTTCCCCAGATTTTTAATATATATATATATATATATATATATATATA
>BMAW01049877.1:54265-84191 GCA_019974015.1 Nephila pilipes | reverse complement strand
TATATATATATATATATATATATATATATATATATATATATTGATTGAAGCAAATCAACGTAAGAATAATGATGTAACAATTAACTTAGAAAAAGTACACAGATAAATATCAAGTTATAAATTACGTACAGATTATTTTTATATAAGGTGTCTTAAAAAACAGTGAACAAACAAAAATAGTAATGTTTTTGAATATAAAAAATTATAATATTAGTGCACATATAGTATAGTTATATAAAGTTTATTAAGTTAAAAGACTTATAGAAAATCGAAAGTAAATTTAAACAAGCAAATAATTAATCAAGAATTGTAATGATGGCCACTAAAGTGAAAGAGAAAAATATAATGAAAAAAAAAAAGAAAACATGGAAATCAAAGATTGGAGAAATGTACAATAATGGCAAAACTTATTTTGCATTTTGTGGTAGGATTTTATGATTTCAATATAAATTTTATGACTAAATGATGAATTATAAATTTAAGAAATAAATAAAAATAAAAAGTAAGAAAACTAATTGAATCAAAAAATGAAGAAAATTTAAAAATTAAAAAAAATTTAGAAATTGTTATTACAAAAAATATTGCAAATCATAAAATAGAACCAAAAAATTAACATTCTAAATGTTGCGACTATTTAATATTAATGAGAAAAAAATAGTTCTAGCAACCTATATAAATATATATGAAAATTAATTACCCGAAAAAAATTCTTATAAGTTTGTTATCATTGAAAAAGCAAGTAAATAAATAGGAAAATGAGATGATTGCTAAAAAGTAAAGTAAAATTATACAAAAAGGAAATATCTGAGATTTGTAAGGGTATGAAAGAAAGAAAGGGAACTTAATATATATATATATATATATATATATATATATATATATATGTGTGTGTGTGTGTGTGTGCGTGTGTGTGTGTAACATTCTTAAAATTATTTAAGCAGGGCTTTTCAATGTAATTCTAATTCATCCAGCTACTCCCTACTGTATATCTTATGTCAAACGATTTTTAAAACCAAATTTGTGATTAAACATGGAATATCGCATATTGAAACAAGAGAGAATCATTAAATAATTATACTGGTAATTCTAGAAATGTATGAAATATATATAACATAATACAAACAACCCAAAAAATATATAAAAACTTCAAATGCTTAAAAGGGAAAGGAAATATACCAGGACAAAAAAAATAGAACACCACTTTCATTTTGAAAGAAGAATGATAATATAACATCTAATGATAAGCTCAAAGAAAAATAATTTTAAGTATAAAATAGACCATTAAGTTTAGAGACCTAAAAATGTTCTATAAGAAAATTTACAAGATGATTTCATTATTTGTTATCTTAGAGAAAACCCAGGAAACTATGCAATTATTTAAGAAACCCTATGTGTTAATACGAATATGACTAATAAATATCTTATTTATTACAATATTATTATTGTTGCTACTAATAGTGAGAGAGAAATCACATGTAAAATCAAAATTTTATGTAAGAAACTACGTTATACAATTAATATTGTAAAAATTCCTTACATCCATTTAAGTCCCAAATTTCCAAAATTACCTATTAAACTTAGAAATGTGAATAATGATTTCTGAACTGTTATTAAAGTAAATAAAAATTTACAAACCAATACAAAATATATAATACATGGTTTTGATAAGAATGTAAGCATTAAAAATAGCTGTGAAATTATGAATTATATAAAAAACAAAAGAGATTTACTCTATTTATGGCTAATACTTTGAAGATTTGTTTTTTAAATTTCCCAAACTATTGTATTATTTGCTTTTACATACAGATTTTATTCCGTGCTAACAATGTTTGACAGATAGCGTTGCTGTCATTTCATTCATCAATTTGTATTTTAGTGGTTAATTTTCTGCCATGTTTGCTAATCGTTTGCAAGGGCTGCTAGGATCATGTAACTTTATTTTATATTAGTATATATTTTGCAATACTAATAACGATTCTAATTTTTTTTAGTAATATTATATTGTAATATTATATTGTAATATTATGTCTCTGGATTTGTTTGGTTCTATTTTAATTGGTTTGGTTTATTAACTTCGCAATAGAAGCAAAGAGAGGACTATTGGCAACGGACCTCGTAATTTTGAGCCTCGGTCAAGTGACGAGGACGACACCTGAGCTGGCACCCTCTCTCCTAACCTCCACACCACGAAAACGTCTTCTACTTAAATAGTACTACAAAGATTCATTTTTCATTTTTTCTCTGTTCAACAAAAAGTATATTTGTAAGCAATCGGGTTTTTTTGTGATATGCTCAGTTGATACGAATAGCTAAGCCAATAATCCTGGAAAATCCCAATTTTCTGTAAGAGTACAATGCTTGTTATAACATTAAATATACTATAATACATATTTTTTGTTTATTTTGCTTTTTCTTTACATTTTTTTCTATAGACAGATAAATCTCCATTTTTGCGATAATTTTAATAGATGTCAATTTAATTTTTTGTTTCATTTACTGCCTTTTTGAAATTTTATTGTATTTAATGTTTATCATTTATCGTTCAAATTTTATATTTATTTCCAAATATTTTTTTTTTCTTTTTACTTTTTTTGTGAGTATATTTTAATACACTTTCGCACACCGTTTCCTCAATGATACAGTAATAATATCTTATATATTGTTTTTTTTTTAATTAATGATGGAACTTCCTAATTTGCATGCAATTAAAATATTTTTTAATTATTATACTTAAATATCAAACTAATAAATGTTATAATTACAAATATTAAATGGACATAATTTTAATTGTATAAAATCATATTTAATTAGAAATTATAGCTATTTAAAAACAATATATATATATACAAAATTATCATTATTATTTTGAAAAAGCTTAAGAATCTTAATATAAAAAATATAACATTTTAAAATATTTTTATAGAAATTCTAAGCTATTTAACCAATAATGGCTAGGTAAAAGTTCTTTTGAAAGTATTTTAAAATATAATTAGGTATTGAAAATAAATATAAATGCATAAGTCTGAATTATTTCATGATTGAAATATTTAAAATGTTATGCTTTTAAAATCTGCACTTCATTTTTTCTGAGACAGATTTATTCCATTATAAATTGAATTTATATGTATTTTAATTTTGCTTTGGTTTTTGAATACATACAATATTTTTTCAACAAATAAGTAAAAAAATGAATTCAGAACAAAGAATTTTATTTTCTGAGTCATACTATCTAATACTTTTTAATTTATAACCACTACTATCGCAAACATTTTAATTCATTTTTAAACAATTCTTGCATTTTATGAAATGAACAATTTATAATTGATATTTGATTTTTGACATGATATAATGGTCCAGTTGATCTCATACTAATAATTTGTAAATTAAATATGTAACAAAAATTATTATTATTTTGTAAAATTAGATATTAATTCATTTTCCCACATTTTACTTATTTTTCATATTAATATGAGTACCCAACTTACGATTAACTAAATACTTGTTTGAAATATGCATTCGTACATGTTATATTCACGTGTCTCATGTTCATCTATGAAACAGTTACAAAAATATATCTTTTCATAAATATAGTTAAAATATCTTGGATTGAATGCCTTAAAAATAAAATTTGAAATTTCCTTTCAAAACCTTTTGAGACATATGCTCCATAACTTCCCATTCTTCATTTTTTTACAGAAATTTATTTTAAATCCATCTTTCAAACTCTGGTTTCATTTCATAGTACAAGCCCCATCCGGCTTGCTTCAAGCCTGAACGTAAGCCCTTTGCCAAGCATTCCTTCCAGGTTGCATGAAGGCAAGCCCCATAAGTCATGAATGGATGACGTTGTCCTAACGGTAATGGAATCACAAATCACCCGTCTGAATTGAACTGTCGCAGGCAGGATTTGGTTGTTGTAGTTGGGTGATTGTGTACCACCAACCAGTTCCGTAATTGCATATTTGAACCCTTCTTCGATAAGGAGGAGGAATAGGATACTGTGCAGGGAAAGGGGAAAAAAAGGCAATACATCGCAGTGATTGCTTGGCTTTTTTTTCTCCTTCTTTTTGTCTGGAAGGGAGATATTTTATTAGATGTTTTTGTCATATAAGGAAAAAATAATTCTTGATATAAAATTTTTTTTTCGAACTAAGTATCACTGGGGTTTCTAAACGATATATGATAACTTTAGTACTTCATTTCTGAAATAAGAAAATACCTTAAAGTACTTAGTACGCAAAATGAAATGTGAAGTAAACTTACATTTTATAAATATTAAACATAAATTATTTTCTATAATGACTGAAATCCCTGAATCTAAGATATATTATCTTGATTAAGAATTTCTTAATCTTTATTCTCTCTGGATTAAATATTATAAAATTAGAAAACTTTAATATTCAGATTAGATCATAAACTTTATTATAATCGCACAACAATTTTAATTCTTATTTAAATATCTAAAATATGGTAATTCTCGATTTTTTTTTCTATAACATGATATACATTATAAACAATACACATGATATTGAATGTGCTGATGGCTGTAACACCTTGGAGAAACAAAAGAAAATTCTGGAACATAAAGTAAGTAAAATTATGAAGAGTATAGTGTTTAAGATTTAACGTTAATTTATCTTTTATAAAGAATGAATCTCATTTAGCGATAAGGATTTGAGAATACAAGATATTCTTGTCATTAATTTATTCATTTTTTTATTCTAAAATATTGCAAAAATAGATTTCTTTAATTTTTAAAAATAGATTATCTTACTAGAATCGTTCCGCAGCCAAAGAAGCCGGGTTGTCATTGTCGAATTTTGATGCCACTAAAGATCAGGAATGCAATGGGCTGATGCACGCTAAATCAGTCATATAAGGACTCGTGTAGCTTCTCAGTAAGACTTTTATGAAAATAAAATGAATCCATATGTACAGTAATTTTAACTTTTATTAAAACATGTGAATTCAGATGATTCATAATTTTTGTTACTGTAACATGATTTATATTAATAATAAAAACAACTTGAAATAGTTTTCATTATGATAGAAAAATTTACTACCAATATCTTTTATAAATTATTAGATTCGATTTAAAAACGTATATTTTAATTTTAAAATTTAATTTTATTTCAATAAATATTACATTAAAATATTTAAATGCTAAAGAAATATTAATACTCCTTAATAAAAAAAAATTAAAAAAAAATATTTTTTTTTTCCTAAAAAGCTATTTTTACATTTTCCCTATCAAAACCAATTGATTAATCACTTTTTTTCCATTTTCATATATTTTCGACTATATGCAACAGTATATATAACCTGTATAACTCTTGAAGATATTAAACAAAACTATATTTTTTTGCTAAAAAATGTGTAGTATACAAATCAAAATATAGCATTAATTTAAATTAATTGAAGCGTAAGAAATATTTCTCATTTTCTTTCAAGCTCTCTCAATAAAGCTTTAATAAATAAAATATTCAAAATTTCATTATTTAATAAAAAGTTTAACTTAATAAATGGAAGAAATTTCAAACGATACAAATATATATACATTTGTATCCATTTTATCGTACATATATCTATGCATTTATATATATATATATATATATATATATATATATTGGGCCATGGCAAGAATCATGTCTAGATTGTAAGCTCATGCAGAATAATTATTTTAATGCTTCTACTTTTGCATTAAAGTACGTAAGACATAATAATTTTATTTGTTCTGAATATTTTTTTTTTCATTCTTATAACTCACAAAATAAAGTTGCCTCATTAAATTGGTGAGTACATCGTAATTTCCCCCAAATCCCGAATTCCAGAACAGGCTCAAGGATTCCCAAAGTGAAAAATGACTGGTTACACTTGGTTTATTAGACTTATATGCTGGAAGGAAAGATAATTTTTCCTTTTTGATAAGCGCTACCATTTTTCACCATGGATGGGAAAAAATTTCTCTCCTTCTCTCTTTCTCTGCACGCATTCTAGTCATAATGCGCCAAGTGGTAATTAGGAAATGTAACTAGACGGATTACGAGAATTTGTGGTAACTTTTGAAAATTTTCTGCGAAAACCTTCAGCTGTTTAATCACCGAATATGTTCGTTATTTTTTTTTTCAAAAAATTTGTTACTAAGGGAGCCTGAATCTCACGCGTATGGAATAATGATGAGAGAGCTGTTTCCACAATAAACCTCATTACGGTAAGATTCGAAGGACTGCAATTAAGGCCACGCAAATCTAATACTTTTGGAGATTTATGGTTTTTCGAAAATTAAAACCTTATAATTATTAATGAAAGCATTGTATGTAATATTCAGAGATTTACGGATTACCGATTTGGTTTCATATTTACCAGCTAATAGACACGCTACACTTGTATAATAAACATATATACATGACTCTTGAAAATTCAATACGTAACGAAGAGTTATTCACGTTTTTATAGTAATTACCTTCAGGACACTTAATAATTTAAATTACGGGAAAAGGAACACCTCGACCCTATCAAATGAAATATGATCTAGACATATTGTTTGGAATAAAGGATTGTAATAAAGTGATGGTGGAAAATGGATAGACAAAATATCCGAAGTTAGTAGAAGGCAAGCGGGAATAAGAAAGAATTGAATAGTGCGTGGAATATGTTTGTCGTGTGCGCATTTAATAGAATATTGATGGAGCAAAGATCCGAATCTGCCTTATAAAAGGCAAGACTTCGTCGTAACAGCATAATTATATTCTCAGAATTGAGTATTGGGGTAAGCTTGGTATTTAACATTTAAGTAAAGTTTTTCTATGAAAGTGTTGAAGACTTATTAATTGATAGAGAGTATTTTACTTAATAAGGAACGAAATAAGTATTTGATTTTAACAATGATTTGAGATTGACTTAATAGTTTTAAATTCGATACATCTGTGCTTAGAATTGAAGTTAGAGACCTTAAGTTTGTTATTTGCGATGATGGAAGATTTAGTTAATAGGGGAGCATTATAATTGATCGATTGATATCCATAAATCTTGTGTCCCGTTTTATGTGGTTACATATACTTTTAATAACATCAAACGATTTCGTATCAATGAATTTTAAATATTTTTCATATGTGGCAAATTTTCTGACTGTTCTTGATTCTTTCAATGACGCCACGGGAAAGTAAAAATCATTCGTTTAAACACATATTTCATTAAAAAGGTGCTCTTTTAATTATTCTAAATTAGTTGAAAATTTAAAATATTTGTTTCTATAAAGAATTGTATTATCTGATTTAGAGTATAGCAAACTGGGATAGATTAAGTTGGGCTGATAAACAGTACTAGAGATCATTTTTGCTACAAACATTTTTAGGCAATTGAGTCCTGGTATATCTTCCGGAGTTCTACCCGATTTTTGATAAGCAAAATAAACGTTGAAGATATTTCGATGTAAACAGTTTTTTTATTAATTTATTTCTATTCTTCTATTATTATTGAAAGTATTTTCCTTGTAGATTAAATACATAACATCGTTTTTCAGGTATTTAATGAAACCCACTACCATTTTTTTTTCTATGTGAAATTTGTATTTACAATAAATTATAATAAATCCTTTATAGTTCGGCTTATTTACTAACACGAAGTTCTTCATAGTCATTCAATCAAATACAATAATATGTATCAATAAATGCAAATTATAACATTAATGCGTAATTTATGAAACTCCTTTAAATCATCGGTATATATATACATCATTATTAGCATCTTAGCCCAGAAGGAAGCATGGTATGCCAAGGCAAAATAAGGAATTGTTTCGTCTCTGTCAGATATACAATTTAATAAAGTGTGATCTGTGTGACTTATCCTATCACTGAGAGTTTTTTAAAAGGTTCTTCCAAAGCCCGTATTTTGATTCCAACGTGTGTGTGAGTTTGTTTTAAAGCTATGAAGTTTAGAAAGTCTTACAGATTAAAAAATGCATTTGAATAGTTAGATTCCCTTCAAAATAAAAAAAACAACCATTTGAACAATTAGTTGCCTTTCTGAATGAAAAACAACCATTTGAACTGTTGCATGCTTTTCAAAAGTGTCGCATCGAAGGACTACATAAAGGCAGATAATCATAACATCGGATTGCACGTCAAATTGGCTCAGCAGATATTGCAGTTTCATGCTGTTGACGAAATTGGATACAAATAGGTTATCACTCAGTGCATGTAGGCTCATAAAAAGGACACGGACTACAAGTATGGAATATCGAAGAATTGTCTAGCAAGAGGCAAGCGTACCACCTACAAAGTTCCGTTAGTTATAACAAAATGGATGTCTTCTCTGTATCATCTTGTAATAGCCAGTACCATCAGCAGACACATACAAGCTTCTGGAATGTTTGCACAGACACCAATTTGGAGATTTCTCCTGATACCGCAGTAATATCACCAGAGATTACAATGGTGCCACAAAAGAGAGGCACGGAGTCATACGGAATGGCAGTGGGTCACCTTAAATGATAGTTAAACAGTTTTGTCTTGTGATTGATAACGGCCTCCGTATGTGGAAGCAACCCGTTCAATACCACGATGGACGATTTTTTATCACTCGTTACACATTCAAACAGCAGATTGTAATATTATGGACTATCATTTTGTAGTTACAATGCTATGGGATCTTTCGACCGACGGTCATTCCTGTTATGAATGCTCATCTCAGGTCTCTCTTTGGACAAGACAATGCTCATGTTCATGCCACTGTCATCTCATGAGTTTCTTTCCCGCCATAGACACTATGCCTTAGCCAGCAGTATCGTTAAAACTTTCGTCTACACTAAAATTATGGTATCTATAGAATCTCAGTTAAATCTGTAATGCAACCACAAAATTTGTAAGATTTACACGTCAAACTTCAATCTGCATGGGATGAGTTCATTCAAGACACCATTAAGAGCATGCCCTGAATTATGTCTGAATGTTTTAGAAATAACTATAACTCAACATGGTATTAAGAGTTTTAATGTTTTTATTTTTTGATCTATAATTCTTTTAATACTCACATTCAGTTTTTACATATTTCTTGCGTTGGATAGAGCCAACATACTTTCAAATAATATTTCAATCTGACTATTCTTTCGAAGTGCAATATTTTTCTGAAGATCAGTATTTTAATGGAAGACCAATCTCATTCATAGACATTGTCGAATTATATCATCAATCTATCTCTCGCTATTTTTCTAGGATTTGATCCAAACTCATCAATGGATTTAGCTGAAATATAACTTATCCCTTATTATTATAGTTGCATATTAAGTCAATATCAAAGTGAGGAATAAAAAATAAAACATAAATTCAGGAAAACTGCGAACAAGTAAGTATTTAGGAGTATTATTTTCATTTTCAGAACTTTTATTTAAAATGTAATTTTGTTTTCTTGGATTCACTCTAAATATCCTAAAAGTTATACTCCATAACTTCTCAAGGGCTAGTAATAATACCTTTAAAATATATGGATTTGTCTTAAGCACTTGTGAATTTACTGATAAGCAAATTAAATAAGAAAAAAATACATAGTGATTGAATTTCCATGTGAAATCCCAAAAATACTTTTGAGAATATGATTTTTCTTGATATTAAAAATGTACTCAATTGAAGTTGAAATTAGGACAAAATTTTATACCAGTATATCATTATGTTACAAATATCTGTTTTACTTAACAGTCACTATGACTTAAGTTTTATTATGGCAATTAATTCAAATTTCTAATTTGCATTCTGATGAATGACATTTAATATTTGAATTTTGTTTTTAATTTTGTGAGTATAAATTTATTCGAGAGTGAACTTAAATAAACATATTTATGATTATAAGAACCAACAATCCTTTTATGTACAATTTGGTTTTGGAAGCCAGTTTATTTATGTTATATATAAATCATTATAATATAATCCTTTTAAAGGAGAAATGTAAAGAAAATACTGATTACCAAATGTCAAATGATATAGATTGTGAATTCTTAAAATTTTTAAGACATTTATTGCATTAATATATTTGCTCAGTGTTATTTTCCTTTTAGGCATATTTAAATTTAAAATTCTGAATAAAAAGTCTTTTCAGATAAATATAGAACAAACATTGTATTATTGAATAAATACATTTCCAATCTTATGATTAAGTCTTAAAAATATTCAAAAATAAAGAATAAAAGCATTTCATGTTTTACCGATTCTAGAATACATGAATTGGTAATTATTTAAAGTGAAAG
This sequence comes from Nephila pilipes, assembly GCA_019974015.1. NCBI lineage: Eukaryota > Metazoa > Arthropoda > Arachnida > Araneae > Nephilidae > Nephila > Nephila pilipes. Next base: position 73,954 of record BMAW01049877.1, on the reverse strand, counting down.
GAGAAATGCAAGAAAAAGAATAAGGAATAATTTAATTTAAATTTATTTAAAGTAGGACTTCATTCCTATATTATTATGACAATGGGAATTTGAGGTATTTCTGATGTGAAAAAGATTTGAAACATGCAATAAAAGATAAATAAACATGAAATAACTTTTTCACTGTAAAATACTAAGCTTCTTCGGGTATTTATAAATATTGCTCTTCTGTGTATATAATAGTAAGATTTATTCCAAAAGAAATTTGGTAAGATTTTATTTTAGAAATAACTGTTCAAAAAATTAATCAATTAATAAAATCATACTATTTATTCACTTTATAGATTTTTATAAATATATATCTAAATTAGTTAACTGTATTGAATTAAATATAAAATTAGTCACACACACAAAATACTTAAGGCATTTTATAAATGCATATTTAAAAATTTTCAGAATAGATAAAAGTGAGTGTGATATAGTTCTACTCAATATGTATTATTGAAGTTTAAATTCCATTACAAATATATTTCATGAAGAAAACGCATAAAATTATTAAAATAATAGATTTTTGATCACCATTTAGAAATTTGTTGAATGCAAATCACGTTATTGTACATTTTATCTGTATATAGGTGTACTCTTTTCTTTATATTAGTTTCTTGATTTAAATTTAAGCTAAAATGAGAAAACTATATTTTTATATAAAAAATTTACAAAAAACAGAGAAATAGTTAATAATCAAACAAAGAACTTTATTCGTGATGAATTTTTACTAATGAATATAAATGCTGTTTTAATTTATTAATTTCTATATGCCTCAACCGAAAAAAATACAGTCATACTTTGGGAATCAATTCTTATTACGTTGTATTAGATATACTGACATTAATTCTGTAGTAAAATTAACACTAATAGAAAAGAAATTAAATATTTAGATAGAACACATTTTATAAACAATTTATTACTTTTTAAAAATTTATAACAGTTCTTTATTTTGTGGAGTTTATTATTATTTTATTTTATTATTATTAATATACTTTATGCCTTAACTAATGTGTATATTTTATAAAAAAGGATTTTATTGGATCATCTTGAGTACAAAAATAAACTTTGTATCTTTTCAAATGTGTTTCAAAGTATCTTTTCGGGTACCTATAAAGTGTATTCCATATTATTAAGAACAATTTGGTAAATACACGATTAAAATTGAGGAAAACAATTATGTGTTGCTTATTTTGAAATATTAAATCTATTATTAATAAATGTATAATAAATAATATTGTTCAATATTTTGTTTCAAATGATGTTATTTTATAAATTTACTTCAAGACTTTAATGTTATATATAGATATAAGTATTTGTAATAATATATTACATCTAAGTTTTTGCTTTATTAATTCTCAAACAAAAGCTGATATATTACATTTATCTTTTTCTATTTTGTAAATGTTTTGTATTTTATTCAATTGAAAAATAAAATTAAAATCACAAAACATTTAAAAACACATGACAAATGAGGAAATTATAATATAATGTGGATAATAAAATAAAGTGTGTATATATATATATATATATATATATATATATAATACTTTCCTTTTTTTACGCTATTTTAAGAATAAAAAGGAAATCATATGTTGAAACAACATAGAGTCGTTAAAAGTTTTGTGAAGAATCATATAAGGTAAAGTTTTAAATTATTATCTCTTATGATTTTTTTTTTTATGATTTGAAATCTTATATACAGCTAGAAATGTTTTCTTTTAATATTACATTCTTACTATTAAATTTTATGTAAGGCATTTTTGAAATACAAATATACTGTAAGCTCAAGAACTTAATTAAAATATTATTTGTGGATTACGTAAGCAACATTTTTAAGCAATAAAATGTGCAATGATGTATTTACGTTTGTAGTCAGTTAAAATGATTGTTTAATGAGGAATAAGAAATGAATGTGAACACACATCATTTAAATGCATGTTCATATAAAAGTGGCAAATATTTTCTTTACTTCCTAAATATAAATTTAAATAAATTTCTTTGCAAAATTTTATGTGACAAACAAAAAAAAACAAAAAAAAACTAATGTAACTACTATTATTTGATTTCTTTGTCAACATGTGTACTTGACGATGTCTCTCTAATTTATTTTAAATAATTATTCCTTTTTTCCAAAGTTATTCAATCAAATAAAATTTGCAAAATAAAACAAATACATCCAGATCTACTAAAGACAAATATATTTTCAATGTATTTACATTTGTTCATTCTTTGTATTTACAAAACATCAAATAAATATGTACAATTTCAATAAATTTTTAAATTATTCATAACATACAAGCATTCATTATATTTCGTAATTTCAGTTAATATCATTATATTTTAATAAAGAAATACTAAAAATGTATATAGACATAAAGTTTTCGATGAAGGCATGAATCATGTTAATTTACCTGTAGTACATTAAAATTTTAATTACACATATGTGTGCCTTGGATCCCATTTGAATGTCATAAGCAAAATTAATCTATCATTAAAATAATTGTAAGAAAATTAGTTAACGTAATTTTAATTCACAGTCAAAATTGTCTCTTATGTGAAATGCAAATTTCACTCATTATTGAAACAAAAAATATGTTAAAATAAATATATTTTGAGTTTGAAAATTCCAATTTCATACAAGCATTCAATTTTTATGATTTTAATAGAACTGAAAGCTTGCATTATTCACATAATTAAAAATAATGAAAAAGTGACTAAAAAGTTTAAGAAAACTACATTTTTTTTAAAAAAAATATTGCTGACGGAAAAGAACTTACCCTGAACTGAATAACTGATAAAAAAAAATTTCGAAGGGTCATTTTTTTAATTTGAAATATATTAATTGAGAATTGTTTTGATATTTCTACAGAGAAATATTATGGAGCTAAATTTATATTGCACCAATATTTGAGAATTAGAAAACAGATGAGATTTAAATGTTTTATTTCTATATATCTCGATCTGTGCCCATTTAATAATAAATAAGCTAAATAAAAATTAATCATGTTTGCATGTTGAATTTCTTACTTTATAGTATACATAAATTTATTTTCCTTCAGAAAATCTCGTTTAATTCTATTACTTGTTTTTGTTATAAATATATATATATATATATATATATATATATCATTCTTCTTTATACTAAAAGTTATTTTCTATTAAGGTGATGGTTGAATCAATTTTACATCATTAAAACAAACAATAATTCATCGAAAAATAGTTTGTGTGTAATGATTTAAGAAAAATATTTTAATTTTAAAATTTTAAGTATGCGAAGAAATTTTGTGTGTGTGGTGTCTTTATAATTTCACTAAAAAATGTACACTACATCCTGTAAAATTATTGAAATAAGAATTAAATTTAAACTGATGGTACTGATGTCTACTTATGGATATGTAAATAATATCAATTGTAAATGTTTTCTCATCTTATATTACTTTTTTGAATTCAAATGCTTAAAATAAGTAAACGTTTTTAAGTCTTTTACTGCCTTCATTTTATGAAATAAACAGAATAAAAATAAGGAACAAAACACTTTTCAAAGCACAGAGAAAGGACACATTAAAGATTGATATGTACATGGAGCAAACATTATCATCATCTTTTTCAGTTTTTCATTATCAGTTATTCTTTTGTTCCCCACTCATAATCTGAGGGCTATTTAGAGACCAAAGAATGTTCTATTCATAGGAGTTCATATTTTGAAATACACAAACGTATATGCCATCTAAATATGCACGTTATCATGATACTCCCAGCAAGAAGATGCCAGTGAGATGTTCTTTTATGTGATAATGAAGATAAACTGCGTGCTGCATCTGAAAAGATAAGAAATATATAAATAGAAAAATAGGAAAACACTTTCTATGCTCCTATGGAATAGAACCAATTAAATATACTAAAAAATATTTTATTTTTATTTCAACACACGTAAAATTCAAACATGCTAATGGTAAATATGGCTTATAATGAAGAAAAGCAATTAATAAAGTAAAGATAACTTGTTGAAAAGAAATTATATATTTTTTAAGAAATAATAAATACAACGCCCGTAGAGCTATTGTTTACATAAATTAAATTAAGTAAAATTTAAATTTAACAAATATTACAATACAAAATTACAGTATATTTAAAGTTACAAAATAATATTATGTTTAAAAGGAGCCGAGTAAGATATTACTAATGTGTAAATTCTATTCATAATATGATTATTTAGAACTTCTCTCATAATATGAAATTGATTTGCTCATCCACTGCGTGGGTGGAATTTGGATATTCACATAGATGAAATTTCTCGATGTTTTAAAACCCTAAATGAAATATAACGGTGAAATTTGTAAATTCACTTGTCAATTTAAATATAGACCAATCATTTCCCATTGCTCTATAAAATTTAGGGCTATGCATGTTTAAAAAACAGATTTTATGACAGGAAAAAAAATATCATAAGTCCTCTAATAAAACAGGGACGCATTGTCATTATATGTCTTTATATTATTGTATTCATTTACCTTTTAAAGGATATTTTTATACTCATAAGAGAACAAATATGGAAGAAAATAAAAATATAGTTGTATATATATATTATAATTATTATATATATATTATAATATATATATATTATAATAATATATCTAATATATATATATATATATATATATATTATAATAATTTTAAAACATAATTAGTTGTATATATTATACTTATTATATCTAAAATTATTTGTACTGGTTTTAATCGAAAACGTTTCTTCAAAAGTAAGAAAATAAATACTATGTGTATGAAATAAGCTGATATCCAAGGTATATTTTCATTCATTGCGATGCTATAATTACGTATGATAGTATTTATTTTTTTAAAAAAAAATATTTTTTGTATGATACATTTCACTAAATATCTGGAGTACATGTAACGATGAGAAGTAATATTTGAACGTTCCATTGTTCCGATAGATATGACACTTGCACTACTAATAAAGGAACAATACCTTCTTCGTTTCCTTGTTAAATCGACATATATACTGCTCAAAACACGATGCGCTTTCTTAAGAGTCTTTCTTTTACACTTTTTTGCCTCATCAGTATGTTCTTCCATATTTAATTTTTGTAATTTTGAAGCCTTAGTAAACATATAATATACATACATTTTAATTTTTTCAGTATTTCCTCTAAAAAACCAAGTTTAATAAAGAACGTAACTTTTTCTGAGCATAAAAGAATGTCTCATTTTAATTAATTACCAAATAGCAACGACATGTTTATTTCATCATACTTAATTCTTTTGATGAAGAAAAAGATTGTCCACAATCATAGTTTTTGCAGATTACTACATAATTTTGAAGGAAGCTCATTCCTAGATGTTTCGTACACAGTTCTGGCGGCTTCGAAGGATTAAGAATTAATAAGGACCATTAGAATATATTCATTATTTATTATACCCAGTGGATCTTCATTTGAAAACTAGGGCCAGTAGCTTTAGTTCGAGTCTTCAGTCTTCCTCGTAATTTTGAACCTCATTCAGATGATGAGATCGACACTTAGTTCACAATCCACTCTCAGCATCCACGACGCTCCAATTATAAATGCAGTAAAGTATCCGTAGAAATCCGTCGATTTGCCATCATCTCATTGATTCGAAATCACAAGGTTGCTCAGCATAATTCTATTTTTTGAGATGTCAATAACAAACTACAAAGTGAGAGGGTTACTGAAAATATAATTTTGTTAAAGGGTAAAAATACGTTTTAAGACCAATATCTTTTTAAGTGAGCCATTTTTATCGCATAAAAATGAATTAGTTTTAAAACACAACATTTAAATAAATATAGTTACAAAATAAAAAATAAATAATTGTGAAACCAAGATCAAAAGAAGAAATGTAGAAATGGGGAAGGTGAAAAACATAGTATTAAATGTTACAAATTATCCATCTCCATATAATCACCAAAAATTTAAAATTTGCTTGCTTTCATGTTGATTATATGTTTTAAAAACAGTAAAAATACAGAAAAATAATTAAAACACCCCTATACTTCCCGTTTCAAAATGATACTTTAGGTTAGGTTTGATTCTGAACTTTGTGTTAAAATTGTTATGACTTGCACATTCGAATAATTTTATAAAAAGGCTACGTTTGTTTTCAACTATGTTAAAATTTATGAATAGTTATTTTTACTTCTTAAGTTTAATACTTTAGGTAGATGGGAACCTCAAAAAAGGACTCAAACATCTCTATATGAAATAATCAAAAAATATTTTAAGTAATTTGTATTATATAGTTAATGAACAATTGAATATGGAAGAACAATGGTTTATACTTAATAAAAATGTAATGAAAAATATTACTGATAAATAAATACAGGTGGTAGACGAAATAATACAAATATTTCGAGATCGGATAAATATTTAATTAAAACGATGTTGGTCCATCATGAGCATTATGAACACAACATAAATAAATGAGATAGGGGTATTTTGCCCCACTATATAATAAAACTCTTGTGATAATGATAGAATAAATTGTCTTCTTGCAATCGCTCAAAATATTCCTGCTGAGATTCAATTATGTTAAGTTCTCATCACTAAAGGAACCATTCTTAACTGTTTCGCTCCCTTCTCCTGTTCATTGATGTACTTAGTAGTACGCAAGATAGTGTTATCCATCTGAAACGAGGCATGGCCATCACGGAATATTTTTTCATACTAGATAAAAGAAATCACCTGGATTACATTAAATTAGGTTTAGCTTATTACTCGTTCCTAATGATCCTAATGAAGGCAAAAATTATACCCACCCATATCTATCAAATATTTATTCTAGGATATACAGGTGGATCCAAGGAATCAGGAGGAAATGTTTCAGCTGGAATGAGCCAAACTTAAGTTTGGAGCTATATTGGATTTCATTGATTTACTGATTCTCTTATTAACGTCACACTTAGAACCAACATGAAGGCAACTGGTGACGGACCTCGCAATTTGGAATCTAGGTCAAGTGACGAGGACGATACCTGAGCTGGCACATATTTTTCCAAACTTCCGCACCACACAAACGAAATTATTTGGAAATATGACAGATTTAATGTGTATCAACCTCACTACACAGCGGGTCTTAAATGGAATCAGGGCTCGAACAACTCAACACAAACACATTCGGCCTCTGGTTACGACCATGGCCACTAAGCTACCGTAGAAACGCTACGTTTTGAAAATATAATTCGTTGCATTACTCACTGATCACCATGATAGCTTCTTTTTCGTTCGTAGTTTCCATAATTAGAAATATTTTTTTTTCCTTTTATACCCGTCTATTAATTTATATATATGTTTTGCCACCCCTACAATTTTGTTTGAGATAGATACCGACTCTTCAACTGGGAGAGTGAAAATATAATTATGCTTTATTACAAATTCTTGAGAATTGGCACTTGAAAATAATATTAAACAACTGGTCTCTTTTTTTTGTCCACAACTGAACCACATACAGTAAAACGATGATTTCTAACGCTTCGGATGACCAAATGGAGTCAAAAAATGTTCCCTCCTTTACTTTGCAATCAAAGCATTACCTAAAAGTGCTATGATGTTTTCTTAGGTGCTTAAGCATAGGAGGACATTCATTATGCTATATATCAATCAATTTGACTTTGATTTATCAAGCGCAAAACATCACTTTATTCTAGGTGTGATTATTGATTATAGTTCGTACAAAGGAAGTGTAGATGGCTTGGAATAAATGGTGAATGAGCATTCCTATTTGCGTATTATTAAATTGAGCGAAAATCGCTAATCTCATTTTCCATATGGCTGATACAGCAGCAATTAAAATTTATATTATGCTTAGACGATTACTTGAAAATTATGAGAAGGTAAATATTTTCGAAGAATATTATTTCTTCAAAATTTAAGGATGTCTTTGGTAAGACATCCAATTAACTACCCTACAAACTCAGGCCAAAGTATATCACATAAAGCATTAGATTTATCTTCGGAAAAGCAGAAAACTGTGTAGAAAAACGCAGTGAAGCAAGCCTTCTGCCAAACGTTGCCATCCTAAGTACTCAACATCAAATCCAACAAGAAGTATGGTTAATGTAATCCATTTCTTTGAAATAATCATGTCAGTGCCATTACAATTCACGAGTGACTTATCAAATCAAAATGATTAATTAAATTCAATTGAACATTTTTATATTGGAATTCTGAATCTTATTGTGAATTAATGATCATGTTATTTTTGAAGCACTTTGTTGAAACTTTACTGTATTTTTATTTTTTCTAAGATAGCAACTCTTATAAATATTATTAAAACATTTTGTTTCATATTATAGATATATACAAGGTTTTTCTAATTGATAGAGTCATTAAATGGCCCCCATTGACTTCCCATTTTCTTTCTCAGCCTGGTCATCTGAATGGTAACTATTCACATTTATAGAGCGAAAAATGACAGTTAATATACATTAAAATTACATATCAGCTTATTATATCTACTCCTTCATTAAGCGTTTCTGTCGTTTTGTCTTCCATCAGCATAATTAGAGAATAATAATTGAAATTTTGAGATTATATGTATTAGAAAACAGTTTCGTTATAAAAGAATATAGAATGCATGTATCAGGAAAAATTAACGATTTTTTTTTTAAATTCGTTAAGAGCTAGCATAATTTCAATTGTGTGGCAAGCTTATAATTATGGAATTAAAAAAAATTGATTTTGCTTTAAAAATGATTAAGAGAAACGTTTGGTAACTATACGAATAATAATATTATTTTCAAGTAAAACATTGAAAAAAAATATATAACTCATATTTAAAACTAACTTGTGAAAACATCGCTATCTTTACACAGTATCTCATTAACTGATAAAAAGTAAAAAAAAAATAATTTTTTTTAGATTTCGGAACTTGTATTTATTTCTAAAGTTTTTAAGTTCTTTATATTTAACTTCCTCTTATACTGTCAGAGTTCTACATAAAAATGGTTTAATTTATAATAAGATATAGTTTAATCTATTCAAAAGGTAAAACACAGTTTAAATAATTCCTTAAGTCTTAGTATTTTTGATACAAGTTAGCATATTCTAACCATTTGATATTATTTTATATGGAGAAAATTAAATATTTCATTTTACTTAACAGTGTAAATTGTATTTCAGCTTAAGGTTATTTTATTAAATTTAAATTTATTATGTTTGAATTAAAGGAGAAAAATTTTAAGTTTCAAAGAAACTCAAAATTCGTCTCTTAACTTATTTAATTTTTACAAAAAATTGATACAAAAGAATACCAATTTTTATTACTTATTTTATTCCTTTTACATTTAGAGTAGTTAAATGTTATGAACAAATAAAAATTCTAATTTTTTAAAAACATTTTGAACAAGTTTGTACTGTGAAATAATGATAATAAATTACTTCAAAGTTTTATTTTCTTCCTACATAATCACCTAATAGATTAGTTGAATTTACATTTGACCAGAAAAATTATAGCTAATATGCAAAGACTTTCTATTATAATTACTACAACTTAATTTATTTACTCTTACGTTTATTGAATTTTCCTAAGCAACTGAAGAGCTAATAAAATATATAAATAAAACAGTGACAATGGCAAAGAAATCTGATTATCAATATTCCGTAAGTGTAAATCAAGCAAATGATTAATAGATATTGCTATTGGACATTTTGTTGATTATTTTTAAGCATACAAGTATACATTTTCTACAATGAAAATGATATATATTACTAAAGATTCAGATTTGTTACTTTATTTCTTCTGCCTTGTAATAGTTGAATTAATAGTAAATTATTTTTCATTCATTAAAATTTTAAAAAAAGAATTATTTAGAAAGAAAATACACCACTTCATTATCCGTTGTATTTTAGTCCTTTAAATTCTGGAATAGAAAATTACTTCAGCTAAACTTAAATTGGAAAACTCTGTGTTTTATTTCTAGATGTCTAGACACCGAACATTGGTAATATAAGTCTGGGAATGAGACTATACAGATAAATAGGGGAGAGTAAACTTTGTTTTTCTAGACAGAGCTTTAAAAGAATCTTGAACAAGTGGTTTAGACCTTTCAATAACAGATAACATAATAATAAATCAACTGAATATAATGTCACTGAAAGTAAAAATAATAATCTTCTATTATATTATAGCTCTCTGGAACTAGATAAAATTTGATATATTTCACAAGGCTTCCCACTTTTCTTTCGAAACTAAGTTTAAAGCTCAAACTTACATATATATATATATATATATATATATATATATATATATATATATATATATATATGTATATATATATATATATATATATATATATATATATATATATATATATATATATATATACATATATATAACTATAGTATGTATATAATATAAATATATATATATATATATATATATATATATATATATATATATCTATATCTCCTTAATATATATATATTATATATTCATTATATATATATATATACTATATAAAAATTTGCGTTGCTATGAAACCCGGATAATTAAACTAAATAAAAAACGGTTTGCTGGTTCAGCATCGATAGGTCGGGATTTTTTTTTAAGATAAGAAAAAAATAATTCAAAAAACGGCCGATAGGTGGCGTTTCGTACATGAGTGAAAGAAAAGATACTCAAATAACAAAAATATAGTTATGAAATCTTTTATTATAGCATAATGTGTTCCACATGTCCACCTACACAAGGAATAACACATTGAAGGTGTGTCATAAATCCAGCAATGGCAGTGTGCAGAATCTCCGTCTAAATGCATAATAGATCTAGGCGGATCGAATCTACCAATTCCAACAAATTGGATGGACGGGATCGATACACTTGTAATTTGAAATATCCCTACAGCCAAATGTCAACTGGTGTCAGAACTAGAGATCGTGGAGGCCATGGAAACTTGCAATGTTTGCAAATGATTCTTTCTTCTCCGAAAGTGTGCATCAAGAATCCTTTGACTGGATTAATAGTGTGATTTGTTCCTCCATCTTACATAAACATAACAATAGAGAGCTCATCTTTTTCACGCAAACATGGAACAACATTTTCGAGCAGAATTGTTAAATAAGGTTGAGCATTTACTGTCACCTTCTTCCTCCCTTTTACTAGATAATGTGTTTCAAAAAAGAGGATATAATGAAGGAACCTGTGAATCCATACCATACTGTGACTTTGGGAGAATGCAGTGGTTTTTCTGTGAACACTCGTGGATTTGACGTTGCCCAGATGCGACAGTTATGGGTATTAATGTCACCATAGATAGAAAAATGAGCTTCATCTGTCCACAAGATGTTAAAGACCCAAGAGGAATCATGTTCAATTTTGGAGAGAGCCTACCTCGCAAATGCTTCTCTCTCTACGATATCTGACAGTAAAAGTTCATGACAAGACTGTAATTTGAATGGATATTGATTAAGAACTCCGTGAAGAATGTTGCGCATCGAGGATGGTGGTAAGCCAAGCGTCTGCCAGATTCCCGTGCACTGTTATTCTCTACAGAGGATTCTGAAGCTAATGTTTCGCGCACCGAAAGTGTCTGCCTTAGACTAGATCTTACTGATCTTACACGATCCTCCAGAAATCCAGTTTCCTCAAATCGCTGAACAAGCTTTATGAGGTCTGCCACTGATAAAGGCATTTTTCCAGTCTGCTCATTTTTCTGAAGTTGGAATTTACGCAGTGCAACAGTCACAAATAACTCGCTCATGTAAAACAGCTTCACCAACAAAGCTTTGTCGCTTCCACTCAGCATGATTGTTCACTAAGTTGGCATGCAACGCAGAACTTAATCTGGGTCAAGAGCATCAGAATTTATAATCGCCTGTCTCTTTTACATATTTACAATTAATTCGTTTGTACCAGCGCCATCTGTCGGCAATTTTTTGATTTTTTTTTTTCAATCTTAAAAAACTCCTGCAACTCATCGATGATAAACCTGCAAACCATTTTTTATTTTGTTTAATTTTCTGGGTTTTATAAATTTTTAAAGTTTCTGCGGACTTTTTGCCACCCTATATATATATATATATATATATATATATATATATATAAGAAATATTAGTCACTTAATAAATTAATTTGATCAAAGATAATTTTTAATTCTATAAGCATGATTACAAAATAATTTGGTCATAACTTTGTTTTTGAATGGTTAGTCTTAAAATGTCATACATTCATATACGAAGATTGAATTTCCCATATTGATTTTATTTCTGCCTACTAATTTTCTACACACCCTTGATATGTGTCATCGTAAATAAATGGGGAAATGTAGCTTTTCTAAAAAAATTATTTTATAAAGTTTAATTTGTGATTAGATTAATAACATTATAATAATTTATAATTAGAGATTAACTTTAATCTGAGGGAATAAAATCCAGCTTACATTCATTTTTAGTGATGGTTAACTTAAGGCAAATGGGGAACACAGAGACGAAGAAAAATGAATTAAGTACTAAGAAATATAAGAATAGTGGAAAAGTAAATTATGAATTAATTTTTCAAACCTATCGCATACTTTGGTTAAACTAATTATATTAAAATAAGAGTGATAAAAAAATTAAACATTTCTTAAAAAGCTAAAAGTTCTAAAATAAGAAATAATAATTAGAAAAGATCTTAAAATGAAAATATAATAATCAACAATATTTTGAAAATATTTGTATAATATTATCAATTATACTTCCAAGTGCATATTCAGACATTGCTTCTACTGCTTCTAAAATATAGAAATTTATTTATATCACTAAGCAAATATGTTTCATAAAATATTTATTTCATATCTTTTGAGGGGAATATGTAAGTGTAACTGCCTTTAGATTGTGTGTGTTTTAGTTAAAATGTTCACTTATTTAATGTCACATAAATAGCTTTTATTCTGTATTAGCCGTATTGATTTAAGAACAGTAAATCTCGGAAAATGCTTAATTCCTTTATTTAGGAAACAAGAAATATTTATATTCTAAACAAGATGCAATGTAACAGAATAATGATATTTTTAATAATATTTATTTTGCAAAATGCAAACAGAAAAATATATATTCATTAAATATATTCAAATAGAGGTCTCGATATTTATAATACTCTTTTGAAGTACTATATTATAAATGAAATGCAGTTAATTGAAAATTATCTGTAATTTTTTTTTAAATTTATACTTTGAAAATCAACATATTTATGTTTGTATTTCACGTATAAAAATACATCATCATTTTAAATACACGTAAAAAATGTGAAAACATATTTTTTTCATTTGTTTGAATTTACGCAATAAATAAAAAATATCAAATATACCATAAATGTAAACCCTATTGTAAAAATTCGAAGTGTTTGCTCCTGGCGTTGTGATGAAACAATCCAATTAAAAATTTACATGAACTGTTTTACAAACAATATTTTAACTGGTCTCTATGTCTGTATTTCAGTATAGATACTTACCTTGGTAGATATTCACAAGATATTAGCATATAGACTATTACTAACAGAAGCACTTAACTAAAAGTATTCCATTGCAGGTTTTCCAACTAATGAACTTTCGATGAATCTCTACATAGAGGGCAATTAATGTGCAAATTTTCTCACCCAGAAAGCAAAAAATATGAACCTGTTTTCTATCATTTAACTTGCTGATGCAAATACCTTAGCTAATTTAGCATATTTTTGAACTAAACTCTAAAATAATCACCAATTTGAGACTATTCTTGCTACAGATTAATAACATGCATAATATCAATTATCAGAAAAAATCACTGAAAGAGTATGAAAATTCATTTTTACATCATGGGCCTATAGAAATTATTTGAAATTGCCTGGCTACTCTATTGACACTAGAATATATTTATAGCTTTTCTGTGATTTTATTAAACATTTTACTCAGTTTTTATCCCCATATGGAATTCCCAGAACCAATAAGGCACCTGATGTAGTAGTTGCTGTCATTCAGCCCTTTGAGACTATCTAAAGAATACTCTTCAGTAAACAAGTACGTGACAATAACACAATTATTAAGTTATGTTTCTTGTAAGAAAAAGATAAAAAATTGAAGAAATGTAAAAGTTAGTAAGTGATAATGTCACTAGGAACTAATAAAAACGTTTCAATTTTTAAAATTCTTATAAAATATCTATCGTAGTTGCTACTAAAATTTAATTGTAATTCAATCTAAGTGTGAATAATAGAATGATCATTATTAAAAGAGAAATTTTTATAAATAATGCAAGCAAAAGAAAACACTTTGTTTAGACTAACAAATCCATAACAGTATAAGACTTGAAATGCAAAGTAAGAGTTTGTAAATTATTTATTCTCATCGATTGATTAGTAGTAGCGTCAACTTTTACCATTATTAGCTAATCTGTTAGTATGAGGTAAAGTTTTATTTTATTTAAATATGCACTGAATTCAATTTAAAACTCAAATGGTATATTAATAAACTTCCTACCAAAAGCTTTGAAAATATTTATAAATAATTCAAAACAGTTTAATATGTTTCGCAAAAACAAATATACCTATATTTCATATTATTTACTTACTTGTAACTTTAAGAAATTATATTTAAGAGTAAACAATATTAACAAATTTTAAAATAAGGAAATAATTTTTTCTTACAAAAGTTTAGACGAATACGGAATTTGAAAAGAAACAATTAGAGCTTAATAAAAAAATATCCTTCTCATTATTAAGAGCTTTAAATTGTGCTTTCCTTTAAATAGAATTAATATTAGTATTATGGTTTGGTCAAGATTATACCATGCTTTTTCTATAATGGACTTCAATTCCTTAACACCAGAAAACTGCTTAAAATCAGCATACATTTCATGCAAAAGAATTGTCCACATGTTTTATATTCAAACTCTAGACTGGCAATCCAACACAGATGTAAGGGAGCAAAACCATCATTTTGTTGCTTTGTATATATCAATAAATGTATTGTTCCTCTGTAATTACTACTGTTTACTGGTTTGCACTTCAGCAAAGGTGACATGTTATTCTTTAATGTACATTTACATTCCTCCTTTCTTTGTCGACTGTTGAGAAACTGTAAGGATACCTGTCCATTGAAAGTAAATGAGCCCCAAACTATGATTTCATCATTGTCTTACTTTTGGTTTGGTTCGTTAATCAGATGATGCTGATAAGTAACCAAGGCAGCCCAAAATCATTAAATACATTTTCATCACTGAAGATTATCGAATCACCCTTTATTGTTATTGGACATATGAATGCAAGACACTTCAATCTTTGAGCAATGTAACGAGGTTTTGAAGTCACGTTCTGTAACAGTTTCCAATACTTTAGTGCCATACATTTTTATATTCCTCCTATAAATGTATGCTTTGTGACAGAAAGTCCTGTTACGCTTTGAATTTGCCAATCGGTCATTTTTTTTGTGAAGCTTCGACTCTTTGATTAACCTTTTATTAGTCATCCATAGTCTTCCAGGGCAATGTTTTGTTTCAATATTTTGTATTCATCTTATTATCTTTTAATAAATACAGTAGTCCATGTATAATTCGGTTCATCAACAATCTGGCTTGCGAGTATTTCCGTGTTTTTACACCGACTGATAAGTTATTGAAAATTGGTTTTGTCTTCTATTTCAACGAAATAAAACAGGATATCAATAGGAAATAATACACATTTTGTTGTCTCATTTATTTTATATGTTTGGTGCTTTTTTTTCCATGCGCTGTTTTTCCATTTCCATTAATTTTTTAAAAATAATATGGTGAATAGTTTAAATCCTTGAATATTTGTGATTTTACAGTAATCCGACGGTGTTCTGGTCAGATATCAGCCAGATTACTGAGATGTGCAACAATTATACCAATTCAGAATTGAAGCAATACCGGTGACGGACTTGTCTTTAAATCTTAATTTCTAGAATTGAGTAGCTTCGTCGAAAGTATCCTAACCGATTAAAGCGCTTTTATCGTCTTTAATTATTCTAAACCGTATTTTTCATTTCCCTTATGTAAATGTTTTATCTAAAATTTCATTACAGGAATATATTATCTAATCTCTTAGCTTGTGGTGTCTATTTTATATATTACGGTTTCTTTTTACAGGATATTTTGATTTCATTAACGGGAAGTTAATCATTTGTGATTTCTACTTTCCTCAATTCTAGACTAATTTATCTATTTTCATTCAAAAAAGTCCATCTAAAATTTGAAATAATAATGAAGATTCCTGCAGAATTCCATTTACTTCTCCATTCTTGAAAATATTGAAAAGTACTTTTAAAAACCAAAAATCCACAAACAGAGCACCAAAAAAACACAAAAAATATTTTAAAAATTCAGAGGAAAATATTATCCCACAGAAATATCATTATTTTTATTCTTTTGGATGCATTGTTTGCATTAAAATAGATAAAATAGTTTAAATTTGAGAATGAAAGTAAAAATGACAAATAATTAATATTATTTTCGCAAATTGAAATGGCCTGTAGACGAAGCCTTAATGCATTTAATGAAATATATTATGTATTGAAATATACTTACAACAAAAGGGTAAAGTAGAATAAATTGTTTTTTTAATTTTAAATTTATATGATTTATTTTTAATGTCATCTAATTGCTTAAATATATTACACATTTATGGAAATATTAAATAGGAAAAACTAGTATAGAGAGAACAAAATATCTTAGACGATCAACTAGATGCTCTAGATTTTGAATTAGAATAGGAAACAATATTTATCAGACGATTATCATTGTCCAGTTCTCAATTGCGGATTCCCATTACTTTATTCATAACATGATACAACATAATCTGTTGCTGTATCCCTTAAATTTTTTGGCTGGTCTTGAGCTGAGTAATGGTTTTAGAAATCTTTATTAGAATATGTTATTTAAAGTGACTTGAGAAGAAAATTCTTGTGAGAGATATCATGGAAACTTGAGGATTGGTCCTTTGATCTCGAGAACGGCATCGAGACGACGTTATCAGCAATGCTTTTCTCCACTCGTTGCAGATTAGCTTCGTGGCGAGTCGAACGAGATAAGCCAGTTCATGAAACCTTTTTACAGACCCTGCGCAATAAAACCTCTAAAAGAGCTCATTTTCATACGTCTAAGAGGAGACCTTCTTAAATGAAATAACGCACAAATTCATATTGTGAGAGAATTAAGGAAACCTTATTTCGATAACCGCATTGAATGATTCTTACAGTTTTACCAAAAAAAATACGTACTTCAAAGAAAATTGTAAGTTGCTTATTGATACCCCATCAAAGATTACTTTTATTATTTTAATTTCAAGCATTATTTATTTAAATCTATTGAATTGCTTATATATATATATATATATATATATATATATATATATGAATTATTTAAGTTATCTCACTCTTATTCAAATCATTGTGTTATTAAAAATATTCTCATGCTATTCAGATTATTTTATTTCCTAAATACAAGGTTAAATTATTCACCTTAATAAAATTACATCTTAACTTGTTTAGCCTTTGGCAATTTATAGCTTGTAAGGACTCAGTGCCAGAAATTTTATACTTCTGAGCCAAGCAATAACGAAGAAAAGAAAATATTTAAAAACTTTAATAACTTAATCATAATAAAGATTATACTTTTAATGAAAGAGATGTGTATTAATAAGAAATACATTTTACTGATGTCTAAATGATAACTAAAAGGGGGGAATAGCTTAAATACATTGTTACTAAATATCAGTTCATAACCATTGTGCCACGGATTATTTGCTACACTTTTCTTTACTAAATCTGGGTTTTTCTTTGGATCCTATATCAACTTTTCTAGCTACTTTCCAATAAAATGATTTTTGGTAATGCAAATTAGATAAACTTTAAAAGGGTGAGGATTAAATATAATTAAGTCGTAAATAAAAATGACCGAGGATTGAATTGAAAATGTATATAAAGGTTACTGTAATATAAAGATGGTTAATGTGAAGGTTTTAAATAGTGAGTGGAAGTTACTTGAGTGTCTGTAACAAGGATTCAACGCTGTCTGGCTGATGTTGCTAAATTGTGGATTTACTCGCCTTGTACCTTGGTAAGTGTATTCTTTGGTGTTATATGGAAATTATTACTTACCAGTTAAAGGAGCATTAAACTAATAGAGAGGATTTCCCTAATTAGAGAAATAATAAGTAAGATTTTTAAAATTAATTGACTACTTTTTTAAGCAGTTTTTATGTGACTTTTTTAATTACTTTATTTATTAGAGTTTGGAAGGAAGGCCAACTTTAGAATTAGGATTTGACTAATTTTTAAGAAGTTAGATGAGTCGAATAATAGAGATATGCCACATCATCATCATATAACATAATACATAAATCATACAACCTCATAGAATATGTGTCAAAGTCTGTATTGTCTGACTATCACAAAGTTAGTTCCCGCCAAGCATTATGTTATTTAATACAATGCCAAAAACAGGTACTTTCTAACCTACCATCATATTGTTATGTTCATTTACAGTTTTTTTTTTTTTTATGATATCCGATTTTATTTCGAATGATTCAGGAAATGCATCAGAAGTTGACATTGACACTGACATTGGCGAGAGCTGTTCTTGAAATAGACAAACTGTACTTATAATTTATATTTAAAATTATAATTGTTTTTATAGATGCATTTTATCATTAATCTTACTTCTCCCCTTTTGAACCAATGCGTTTTGTTAATGCAGATTAACTAATGATATGCGGAGTTTTATTATATATTTGCTTAAAAATATTTCTTTTTCCTGTGAAAAATCTTATTTTCATGAAACAAATAAAATACTAATAACTTATAAGAACAAACAACAAAATTCGCTAAATATTTCTAGGGGAACATGGAAGTCTGTCTATTTGCTATAATGTAATATATATAAACGCATTAAGTAATACCACAATCTTGAATAAAAAGTTAGGCAAAAAAGTCACAGCAAATTATTTCCTTTTTGTTGTTTTCTTCTCGCACATAAACTCAAATTAATTCTTAATGTTTAGTAAATTGATTATTATTATTGAGATTATTGGAGCTAATTTTTTCAATAAGAAATTTAACAGGTGTCGTTAGCTGAGATTGTGATAAATCTACTATAATTTCAACGAATGGCAAGTTGTCAAAGATGAATGGAAAATAAATTCTAATGATTCTTAAAAATTAAAATAAAGGTATCATTTTGATCTTTTTTTTATCTCTCTAGTTCACTATCTCATAAGGAATACAAGTGTATCTAATTGAGAGCTACTGTATGATATATATATATATATATATATATATAACAGGGAGTTCTGATTAAATAAGTGTTGAAAAAGAAGAAAAATTGCTGATTAGTATTGAAAAGTATGTCTTATTTTTCTAAAGAAAACAAATTCACCATTTCAGTATCATCTACGTCAGAAACGACAGATGGCTCTAGAATATGATTTTTAAAATAAATTACTTTAAAACCTCTAAGTACACTGCAGTCTAATGAAGCAGATCTGATGGATTGGGCTACGATCATTATGAAAAACACATATAAGACTTCATCATCAAAATTTAACAATCGTCTTATACTAAATAGTAATTTGCTTTTTATCATTCCTTAAAGTTCGTTATATTCTATATATTATTATATATATTATTATAATTATATATACGTAATTATATATATTATT
>BMAW01049877.1:0-52699 GCA_019974015.1 Nephila pilipes | reverse complement strand
ATATATATATATATATATAATTCTGTTGCAGAATTTCAATTAAGGAATGAGTATAACATTAAAATTTAAAATAACTGTAAAAAATGTTGATAAATTAATGTTGTCGCTAAAATTGTATTAGTTTATTATCACCTTACTTATTTTTTAAATTTACTTATGTCGGAATTTTCACTAAAAAAACATGAAAGTGACAACATAACTGAAAATAAAAAAAAAAAAACCACTACCATACACTTCACAATTTAATCTGTGCAATGTGTTGCATATTGTGCTACCATAGCTAGTAACGTTTTTGAAAATAATTATTAAATTATTCTATGAAATATTAGAATTAAAGCAAAATGTAAAATATTGAAAGGGACTATAATATTCTTTTCAGATATTCAAATCAAAGCTAACGATAAATCATTAAATTAAATAGATTTTAATCTAAAAGTAATAATTGAAGCCAAATATTGAAAACAAATACATAGTTACGTTTTATAATCTTTTCTTAACACTGATACTTAAAAGAGACAACTACAATTCAAACTAAAACTATTGAGAATCAATTGAAAAAAATAATAAATTAGACTTAACAAGTTACGTGCACTTTATTTCAAAAATGTGGTCCCGGATGAAATTTTGTGGTTGTGCGAAAGCAAAAGCGTATTTGTTTGGTGGTTTATTAAATTACACAAAGGCATTATGGTACTGATGTAAAAGTTCAGCCATGACAACCGAATCAATGACTTCGAGTATTAAACGATTGATATGATACAATAATATTTGATGTATTTTGTTAAAAATAAAAAGCACGTATTGATAAGTATAGCTTGCGATTCTAATTGTGTTTGTTAAAATATGTTATTGAGTTTAGTCGCAAACAAAATTGCCTTTAGATATATACGCATTATTATATATATACGCATTATGTTCAGTATAATAATGATTAATTAAAAAAACAGGATCTGTCAATTAAGAGATTATTTTTATGAACATTACAATAAACGTGATATATTTTGTATTATTATTAGTTTATTTATTCATAGCTTCGAAATGAAAAAAAAAATAATTAACTTCTTTTCTTAGGATATATTTGGTAAAAAATCGCTAATACTCGTACTTTTATTATTATTTGAAAGCATAGAACTTTTGAGAAAAAAAAAGGATACTTCATCTAAATACAGAAAAATTACCGAACTTAACAAAATGAACCAATTCTAATTATTTCGAATATATACAACAATAACTGAAATGAAGTTACTTTCTTTTTCTTATGAAAACTTGAGCCCTGTATTCTTAACAGAAATAAAGTTCCTAGGTTTTATTTTACTTCCAAAAGAATGAAGGAAATAAAAAAATGCTTCTCATTTTAAGCGCCCGAGTTTCGAGTTTCATCGTCGAATTTTACGATCTTGGTTTAATGGTTTCTTCTAGATGAAGCTTCTTCGGAAATGAGGAAGAGTTTAGCAACAAAAAAGTCTTAACGGGAAAATCAACAGAAGTGAATCCGATAAGTTAGATATTCTTTAATTAAAATCAGTGCGGCATAATACAGCTTCATTACTTTTCACTAAATGGCCTTCATTTAATAACATTATTTTTCTATATTCCATGAATTCTATTCCGAATATTAATCTTATTGGATACTCGTAGGATGGAAATGTTTTATTCTTGGAATAATTTTAATCAAATTCGTTTTGTGGTGGAGGGAGATTATGTTCGGATGAAGCTTTGGTATTATCATATTGGATTGTGCACATATGGGACGCAAACATATTAATATTATTTTTACAAGTAACATACATTATTTCGATGTTCAGTATAACTTCAATTTTAAAAAGAAATTAATATCAACTTGTCATAAATTATTTACTTCAGGTGTTTCAGAATTTAATCATGAAATCAAAAACTCAACGTAGTATTTTTGCAAAATTTATAATTAAAGTTGAATCATTTTAACTCAGCTGTCTACTTAACTCCAAGTTTTATTGTAGATCTTTTGTTTATGAGTTTAATAGTTTTTCACATGTTTGTTTCACATTAATGTTTTTTAGCCTCATTTTATACATACAATTGAAAAAACAAGCCTCAGAGTCACACTTCAATTGAGAGAAATAAAAAAATGTGTGATAAAATTGTCAAACGCTGTTTGTGCACCTCAAAACTAGCAAACCTTTTTAAGGGTAGAGTAGGAATATTTTACGAAATTAAAACTAAAAGAAAGGAGCAACAAAATAGATGAAGATACACCTTAAAAATACTCAAAAATAGACGATGAAGAGAGGTGAGGAAACTAAACTCGTCCCTGAGGGTGAAACGTGACAACGAAGAAAAAAACTGATTAAAAAAAATCTGAGCAAGTAAGTGTAACTTCATAAAAGAAACCGAAATTTTTTGGCAAAGAGTTTATAAACAAAGTGAAATTGACTATAATCCAAGTTAGTGGATATGAAATAAAAAAAAATATGACTCATAGTTTTGAAGTTTTGAACTAAGAGAGATCGATCATATTAATATTTTTTATTTACTCTTTTTGGATTCAAATGTTCAGGCTAGATATGATTTTCTACTTAACGAATTGATAAAAGTTACAGTTTGGATTTATTTTTTGGTAAATTCTTATCAAGATCCCGTGGTCAATGAAATTAACTGTAATTTCAACTATTTTTACTGGACAAGTTTTGAGAGATGTAAAGGTTTCGTAAAAATTGAAAATAATAACGATAGAGTATCAATGTAAAATATAAAACTCTAATCGGTGTTGGAATATGTATTAAAGTTCACTTTTTATATTTAAACTGTCACTCTCGATAAGTAACCATGGACTTCAAATACAATCCTGTCTAATTATTTTGATGTAATGAATGAATTAAAGTTAAATAGTTTCTCATAAAATTTTGTCGAAAGTTATTTCTTTTAGACATTCTGGAATTTAATAATGAAAATAGAAACTCGATATAATATTTTTGATAAATTAATAAGTACATCTTTTAGATAAAACGTAAATAATTTTTTTTTTATTTAGAGATTATCAGTTGTGAAAAATTCAAAGGGAAAACGACACGTCTGAGTAATCGAAAGTTGATGCTTGACCTTCCATGTAATGTTTTAAACTTTATAATTTATTTAAGAAAAATAATATCATACTAATACATTCCGAAAGATTACAATAAAATAAATATTTTTCTAGTATGCAAATAGCCCCAAAAATAAAATAAGTGCTAAATTATTTTGTAATATTTTCAGATCTTATATATATATATATATGCTGGTGCTCAAAATTAAGAGAAATTAAGAGAATTTTATGAAAAGAATTAAACGAAATATAAAAATACTACTGCGAAAAAAGATGCAAATCTTGTACGCCAAATACACATTCTTAAAAGTGTTTGTTGGAGGAAGTAGTCAAAAAGCAGAATTTTTATGCGAGTGTGACAAAATCCGTATTTCGTTCTCTCGCACATTTCGCCTAACTTCTTGATGTATTTGCAGTAATCACTTAAATTAAAACTCAGACAGTAACACTGAGTAACCACCAACGATTAGATGTTGGAATGAGATCACGAATTGTGGGTAGGCTAGAAGCAGGCCAGTCTCAAATGCAGATTTGCAGAGATTTGATTTAACACCCAGCGTCGTGTTGAACTTATGAAAACAGTTTCAGGATACCGGATCAGTCGAGAGAAAGTTTGTGCAAGGTCTACCAAAAGCCACGAAGCTGAAAGAAAAACTCAATTTTTCTATTATATCCAGACATAACAGAGATGCTCCAGCTTCTCAGGTCGCTCATGAATTATATGCGGCCACAGAATCCGTCAACGCAAGGCCACAAAATGCTCATCTAGTCAACAAAATTCTAGAAAGTCAGGATATTTGTTAGAAGGATTGGCCAGTCAGATTTCCAGAACACAATCCTATGGAACATGCCTGGGACGCTATGGGGAGGGCAACTGCAATTCGCAAATCCCCTCCGAGAGCCACCTGAGACCTGAAAACAGCGTTACTGAACAAGTGGGACCAATTGCCCCTGGAAACCATAAACTCCTTTAATTACAGTGTAAAATGACGCTTCGAGGCCTTTATATCTATAAGAGGGGACCATACCCCCCTCTTAACCCAATTAATTTTGTTTCTATTCTGCAACTGTTGCTTCCTCGAGACTCAGATGAATATTGGGCACGATTCTGAGTGTGTATTATAACTGTTGCATGTTTTTTTTTGTATTATATTAACCATATGCACAAATCAAATTCATTAAAATCTATCCAGTAGTTCTAGAGATAATCGACCAAATCGGAAATATATATCAAACAAATTTCTCATATTTGTGAACAGATTCCCTTACTTTATGTCATAAAATCGAAAATTAAAGTTAAAAATTTAATAATGATAAACGTGAAGTGACTATTCTCAACAGAAGAAGTGAAACTAAATATATAACCAGATAATTCATGAGAGAACATGAGTTATTTTAGTACAGATTTAATTTCACATCATATAACTCTTTGTGTATGAAGTAAACAATATTTGCTTTAAATTTATTTTTATATGTTGAATTATATACATAACACAGACGAAACTTGTTTTAACTCATATTCATTGTTTGTGTCTGATGCAGAAGGTGTTTGTTTAAAATGAATAACATTACTTTATTTTATATATATATGTTATTTAGTAGAATAGAAATATTTTTTTTTGGAAAGATATATTAATTTTAGTTATTTGTCCCAAGAGAAGCATAAAATGACCCAATATAAAAATGAAGATTAGTTTAACTAATTTTATATGTACAGAATGTTGCACATATTGACAAAAACACGTTCTGTACATATTTCTTGGACGTATTTGACTTCCTGAGCAAATTGACACACACACACAGATGCATTTTTACCTTAAATCTCCATAATATTTAACATAGACAACTATGTTCCCTTTGATTTCAATAAACTGAATTTTTAATGCTAAATTAAAATTTTCTACAGACATTAAAATTACTTAAAGGAAACTTTGGAATATTAATTGGTTTAATAAGAAAATATGCCAAGTTATTTTAAAAACAAAAATATAATTTATTTTTTAATTAAAATATAATTGGAAATATAAAATGTAAATTTTTGATTTTAAAACAAGATTATCTGATTTTTAAATACGTTATACACAATAAAACTAAAAAAAAATGTTTTATTAATGTTATATCTCTTTTTATGAATGCACTAACAAATAAAGTCAAAAATTCATAAAAATATGTATCATAATTTTTGCCCTCTTATTTTTTGCAAAAATTTAAAAAAATGTATATTTAATACATTAAGGCTATGGTAACAATGTGTGTAGTAATATAACATACTTCATATAGAGAATTAAAGGTAAGAAAGACATCAATCAATTTAAAACAGATTAATACTTGAATCATGTAAAAACAAAAACTATTTCTGTTCTAGTGAAAAAACACAAGCTCTAGCTTAAAATATACAACGTTTTATCTCATGAGAAAATCGTCACCTCTATAAGTGCAACTTCGTGAAATAGAACAAAAAAGAGAACTAATAAAAAAGCGGTTGCGAAAAGGGAAAAAAAGAAATAAACACCCCGCGTGTTAAATATGCTGTATTATTTATTCACACCTTCCCCTCAACAAATTTCCGGCCACTTAAACACCAACGGAGGAGTCTTCCTCTGTTGTCAGGACTCACGTAAAAAAGCAAAAGAAGTTAAAAATGCACTCGCAGAGGATCACGAGACTAGAATCGTGCGATCTAGTCAACTCGCATTAACCCACCTTGTTAAGTGTACGGTGACAGTTTCCTGCAGTCGAACTCCCTACTTTATTATCTTCCATATGACGTCAGAGAGTCTGGGCAATTATTCGTTGCACGTCGCTAAAAGACTGTTAAAGGATCACTTTCTGTGGTAGAAAAAAAAGAGAAAGAGACTAGCTTCTTTTTTTATACAGAAGGAAAGATATGTCTGTGGAATGACTGTCTTACACGCAACCATTGTAATGTGAAATTGTAGAAAAGAATTCATACAGAACTTTCGATAGTTTCTGAAAATGTTTTTCGTTTCTTTTATAAAAATGCAAATACCATTCTAAAATTAGTCATACTCTTTTTTGCTATAAGAGTAACCTCACATTTTCTTCTGTAATACAGATTAAGATGTATGATTCAAATTAAACTGAATAAAAGAACTTCAATTTATAAACATAATTGATATCTGATTGAAATATATATATATATATATATATATTATTATTATTATTATTATTATTATTAATGCAATACATTAAAATTGTATTAGAAAGAAATCAAAAGCAAAATTTTCGTCTTTTTTAATGAATATATAATAATTATTAAATCATTATTCTAAACAATAATGAATTTTTCTTTAATTCAAAATTTGAAAAACACAAGGGTAAGAAACATAAAAGTGAAGTTTTCGAGGTTGCAAGAGTTTTTCGTCCTTTTTGTGAAATGTTGTTTTTTATTAATACATTTAACATGTGCTATGTTATTGGAAACTTAAAGGGAAACAACGAAATTAAATATTCAATCGGAGAGAAATGATGACAAAGAGCTTAAAGAAAAGTATCATTGTTATTTGCAAATTATAAATAACAACTATGAATCATTCGTGAATTCTTTGAAAATTTTTTCTATGCGTTAGAACTAATGTTCAAAAGATAAAATCTTAACAAGTACCAAACAATTTTTTTTTTTTTTTTTTTTTTTTGTAAATAAAGAACGTAATTTTATCAAAAATGTTTTTGCAAACTTTTAATGATCAGCGGTGTAATTACTATTATGAGGCAGTAACGCGTAAGTCTGTGACAAAAAAAATAACTACAAGCAAATAAAAGATTGTTTTGTTTGAATTTATAATGATTTAACTGTTTTGAAGTAAATAACGCAAGTGATAATATGTTGCATTAATTTCATGAAAATAAAAGTCCCACAATTTATTTATTTCATCAATTTATAGCATATTATCTGAACTTAATATTATTAGTAGTTTCTTTTGGGAAGTTAAGGAGGTGGTAGGGAGTTGCGGTATTAAATATTTATCAAATTTAATATTACTAAGGAAATAGATTGTTAAATATCATATTTTCTATTGCCATTTTTTAATAAACTTTTTAAAAAGATACATTTTATATTCGTATATATATTATACTTCTACATTTTTAAAGAATCAGTTAATAGTTAAAAATTCATACTTGGTACAACAGATATTATTTACATATATTCATGTATACCAATTGCTGTAGCATATAGTCAATTTGAAGATTGTAAATTGACTAAGATATAGTGCAACCAATAGTGAAATGTTATTTATGTCGAATCGGATGATTAATAAAGTTCTCAAATTTTGTTTTCTTTGAGGATACCTCATGGTAGGTAATTATAAAATAAAAGTGAAAAAATTGTTAAGTTATCTTTTTATATAACGCTGTACCACCAAAACATTTAAAAATATAAAGTTTTCATTCTTTCAGGTAATAATTTTTTAAAAACCATGCAACTAGGAGAACACATTTAACTTATTTATTTATTTGTCTAGATATAATTATCTAGATAAATTATATTTATCTAGATACAATATTTATCTAAATAAATTATTTATCTAGATTAAATTATTTATCTGGATATTTATCTAGATATAGATCGCTATAATTGAAGTTTTGAGGAATTTGATTTCATTTTGAATAATTGAAAATGCTCCATATTACTATTGTAACCAACTTTTGACTAATATCCCTTCTAAATCTATATTGCACACTTCTGTTTTGAAATTTTGGAATACATTTAACTATCTGATAGATTTGGTTCAAATCAACAAAATATTTGCCAGGTTGTGTGTACAATCACGTTTCATTCAGGGTATGTTACAAAAGGAAATGCATAAATAACATCATTTTGCATTTCTATTCAGTAAAATATTTTAAATAAAAAAAACAAATTTGAATAAAAGTTTAATTTGAGTCTACTTACAAATTTTAGATGAAAATTGTCTAAATCGTAGCAAATAATGAATTATTTAATATTCTAATCCAAATATTGAATAACTTACCACGATAATTTTTATTTTATTTGTCAAACTTTTCAAACCTTAACCTGTATATATGTAGTGCACTGACATTTGTACACACTAATTTATGTGAACAAACATTTTTTTTTTCTTTTGATATATATATAAATCTTTCTTGTAGCTCTTGAATTTGAATACAAGCACTGTTTGAAGATATAAATTTATAATGTTAATATAAATAAAGATAACAAATTATTTACGAATATTTATAATGGTTTTATTGTTTAGTGATAAAAGTGTTGTTTAATTTCATAATTTTTGTACGACATTGTAGGCTAATTAGATTCAAAACTTGTCATGTTAATATTTATGCTGTCGGCTATATAAATGAAATAATGATTTGGTACTGACATTAAAATACTGAAAAAACGCAACATTTGAAGTATGGATATTCATATTTATATTGTAGAAATTAAATTGAATAGTATTTCAAATTTAGATGCTTCTTTTTTTTACTTGAAAAAATTAAAAAAAAAAAAAATGGTATAAAATCATTACACAAATGAAAGTTCTCTACCAGCGTTAAAAATACATTATTTGTCCCTTTGGGAATTTTCAGCGAGTAAGTGACTCTTTGCCCGAAGATATATCTGGGGAATTTCGAAGACTTTGCTGGCGATCAGTTAAGGGATATTCTGACAACTGATTTGATAAAAAAAAAAGTGATGGATTGGTTGATTCAGTTTTCTTGAGTTTTAGATTGTGAGTATGTTGTTTACTCACCATTTCCATTAAAAATAGTACATTTCTACACGGAGCAGTTGTTCCCTAAAAATATAACGGAATTGAAATATGATATAAATTAAATTACGCATTCAATATGCTATCTTAAGTAATAAATATTAATGTAACATGGCAATGATTTTTTTATTTATTTTTGAATGAAAAGCATAAAACTGCCTAAACAATAAATCTGCATCAATTACAATTACTGAATACATCACAACAGAAATTAAAAATATGATTTTTCTGCTTTGAAAAATACTTCACTTTTGTTTTTGTTGATTGTTTTTAATATATATCATTTTACTCCAGCATCTTACATATAATTATTCTGCTAAAGACATACCATTAAACTGAGAATCTTTAAGAATTCAAATAATCAGAAGTTCCATATAATTTGAAAATAGTCAAGTCAATTTTGATGTATAACAATCCAATATTTCAGAATTAAGAAAACGTGATAAAGCAAACAACATGACCGCACATTAACGGGCCTAGAAACTTAAAAACCTCATATTAATTATATATTGTAACTCCATATTTAACAACATAGAGGGCGCTAGAGTGTCAAATGGATTGTAATGCTTTCATACTTTTCTAGAAATGGAACAATTCTATGTTCGAGGTTTAGCTGTTCTGCGTGAGCGTAATGTAGCGGGTATTTATAATGAAATATGGATAAAAAAAAGCAACTCATTATTATTGTTTAGAATAGTTCGACTGCTAAATTATGATCTAATTGCATTTTTAGATGTAAATAAATAAGGTATAAGAATTCGTATCATCGTATTTCAACAGATTATAATATGTAACATATTGAAGGATAAAGTCAAATGCATCTCTCTTTTTGTATTTGAATGCATTTACCATTATAAAGAATGCAAACTGAAACAGAAGAATAAACTATGAGCTTCAAATTAAGTAATCCAATGATATGTAATTTTTTCAGGATTACAGGACACATACCTTGCATAATTGAAATCATTCTTATTACAAGCCTCATGCATACATATTTACATTGTTATGATGCATTTAGGATTACATCAATTTAATATTAAATCAATTTAAACAAACGTTATTTTAATAACAATTTCTTTATGACCAAAAACTAACATTTTTAATAAAAAAAAACAAACATGTTTTCAACTTATATTTGACAAAGAGCTCCCTTTTGCAAAAATTGCTCTATTTTAGTAAAATTGACCTTAAGCAGGATTTGTATAATGATTGTCATTGCATGATGTTTAAGATTTGAAATAAAATATTTGAATATTTTTGAAGAAATTATGCTCCATAAATTATTACCATATTTTTTCCCTCTACATTATATATAGCGCCATATTTTAACATACCAATAAATTCTGTTTCATTTATTGTATTATTCCTGTACACATAGTGTTTCATATTTCACCCTTATATTCCGATGTCAAAACGATTTTTTAAGCTATATATATATATATATATATAAAAGAGCAAAATTAATTAATGTTTAAGTGTTCTTAATTCTTAAAACGCTTTATGATTATGAGTTATACCGATTATATGATTACAGATATTTATTTATTCATGAGAAATTTTATCTATCAGAAAATATATCTTGA
The DNA here is from genome assembly GCA_019974015.1 of Nephila pilipes. Classification (NCBI taxonomy): domain Eukaryota; kingdom Metazoa; phylum Arthropoda; class Arachnida; order Araneae; family Nephilidae; genus Nephila; species Nephila pilipes. Next base: position 42,302 of record BMAW01049877.1, on the reverse strand, counting down.
TTTAGGATTTTTTTTCTTAAAATTTAAACAAAAAATATAATGATGAGTTAAACGAAAGATGAAATATGTTTATAAAGTTATTTTGATTTGAATACTAAAATTTCTATATATTTGTTTTAATCTAAATTTAAGCAATTCCTTCTTTAGATACAATCAGTCTGAGTCGGAACTTTTTTTTCTTTGGACAAATGAACTTCTATTGCTAAGATATCAATTAAGGAGCATTTTTATTTATTTACTTCCCTTCACATTGCTATAAAGTCCATTTCTGCATGATGCTCTCGTATATAAATTGATTATAAATATGTGTTAAATTCTTCATAGCTGTTGGTTATCAAAAACAAACTAAAGTATTATTCATTGATGTTCCGATTACACAAAGATCACAAAATATTTTTGAAAAATAGAAATACCTTTCGAATGCCTTATCCATGATATATATATATATATTCAAAATTAACTCTCCTTGCGTCTTATAAGAAAAGAACCTGAATTTACAAAATTTCCCTTCCGTTTCAAGAAAATAATCTACAGTGTCTCTAAAAATTGTTTATATGAGTTTGCAATCTAGAAAATCCAATTAGTCTTGAAACGCCGTTGTGGAAATCAAACATTTCTTATAAGAAACCAAGAAAAGAAACTATCATACTCTGTTGACTAATTTGATCAACGAATTCTTTGGAGTTATTACTACTTTTCTAAACCCCACTCCATAAAATGTCAATCTAATAATGGATAGGATAGATAAAATTATGTTAAGAGTTTTGGACTTCGTGATACAAGTAAGATGATTTTTTTTGCTAAGTTTGGAGAAAATCAAGTTTTTTTTCTCATAATTTGAGACTCCAGCATTTCAAAAAACTCAAATAGTAAAAAGAAATCGGATTGAAAAACTTTGAAGCGTAAAATTTTTGTAAGATTTTTTTTGATCGTAGTTTTTTTTAATTCATGTTTTATAACTTTTGTATTTCATCCGAAAACTTTTATTAAATGTAATAAATAGATTTAATTAAATCAATTTTACTTAATCCGAGAAATGTTGGTATAGGTTGGTAAAAGACGAAAAATATATCATTCGTATATCCTACTCTTACCCTTTAAAATTGAACTTTTAATTTTTTTTTTTTTATAAAATATCAAAGTTCGTTACGGATAAATAATATTTGACAAATTTGTTTTGAGGGTTAAAAATGTATTTATTTGGCAAAAGGTATATTATTTTTTTCGAGACTGTTTTTCAATTTTTTGCTACATTTGTAGATATATTTTATAGTCCCTTTTTATTATTTTGATCTATTAATGATAAAAGTATTTAACTCTTTCTCTTTTCTTTTAGAAAACTCCATAAATAAATGTGTATAGACTTGAATGCTTGCTTTGAAATCTTAGAAAAAAATATGAAATTAAATGCAAAGGAACATACATTAAGTAATACATTAATATATTTCAATTAAGTAAATACTTTCAATACCTAGAAATCTACAACCTTTAAGATTAGAAAGTTTCAATCATTTAAAGAAATACGTGCAGGCAGGAAGCCATAGATATGAATAATTTTAATTAAGCAATCTAATTAATTTCCTGAATCATGGATAAGGAATTCGTGCACTACATCAGTTACTTCATATTATTTGCTTACCTTTTAGAGCAATATAAGCAATTTAATCTAAAATGTTTGAATAACATTTCTTTTTGCAAGAATGTTTCATAATTAAAAGATATTTCAATTCATCTAATAAATATAATAAATCTAAAGTACATTCGTAAAATTATTCTCTATTTCAGATTATTGGAGCAGTAGAAGTAAGCTATATTTTTCTAGGTAAAGATCAACATTCATACTATACATATAAAATTATCAGGTAACATTTAGATATTCAGTCACGAAACAGTAAAATATTAATCTCTTTTTCATTAAGTTATCATTGCCTTTGATATTTGTTACTTACATGCGAATATAATGTTTTGCTTAAATAGCAGTTAATTTTGTAACCCTCACATTTAATTTAATCTGTTTTTCAATTAGTGAGAGACTTTATTGAAGGATAATATGTTTAATTAATAACAAAGAGAGCTTCTAAATATCTAACAAAGCCTGATAAATTTACTTTCATCATGTGAGCATATACTAAAATCACTTAAACAAATGAGAGTCTTAACATACCTAGATGAAAAAATTCATATTTAATGAGCTTCATTTAATTAAAGTTCTCATGAATTTCAAGTATTATATCATTTGAAAACTCAGTTTGAGCATAGTGTTAAATTATAAATACACATACCTTATAAAATATATATTTTGTACCATAAACAATCCAATATGTATTCAATTTAAAAAGATATTTTAAGGAAAATGAAACAAAATTAGGAGACGTTAATTTAATATAAAATTAAAATTCATCATTTAGTACACCATTACATTAATGAATTACAAAATAATATTTACAATTGTCACAAATACACAAAACTGTTACCCTTATATAACGGATAGATAAGACATTATATTTAAAACCATCTTTCACATAATGATTAATTAGTTTCATAAACGTACTTATATATAATTTATAAATATTTGTTTTTTCGCTTCTTTCATGCTATGAAATTCCCTTATAAATTATGTCTAGCTTTTAAGTTTCGTAAAAAAAAATTGCTTCAATGTTCCTGTGTTATGACGTTTAAAAACCAAGTCCTGGAATATTAAACTAGTGTCTGAGACACTTGACGATAGACAATTTTCTAGTCAACATTTTTTTTTTTTTTTCAAAGGCGGTTACACCAAAACATTTATAACAATTTTCCTAACATTAGAAAATTCTAAGAAATGAAAATGTTAATATTTTAATACAAAGGCAAGTTAATAAATAACTTTGTGAAACAAATACAAATAGGAACACTATTTGTGATTATTAAAAAAGTATTTGCTATTATCATATCCTAAAATCAATCATTTGTCGTTCTTAGAAAATCATCTCAATGGCTCAAGAATATTAAAAAGTTAGGATTTAATAGCTTTAAGAGTAGTGTATAAGATAGTACTTAATTATCGATCCATTTTTCATACTGTGCACGAAAGTGGAAAAATAGTACGAATGATTTGAAGCATAGTTTATTACTAGTACCTTTAATTAAAATATAATAATAATAATTAAATGTTCTTCGAAATACGTGGATGAAAAGCTGATTTCATGTACAAATAGATCTTTTTTTTTTCTTTACAAAGGATGAAATAGCTCTCTTTATTAATCAAACTTATTCACAACCTGACTATTGCAAAAACTTGTATGAAGTTTAATAATGCCAACTCATTACTAAAAACTTTTGACCTGAAGATAATCCCAAACGGAAGCCAAAATAAAAAGAAGTTCAAACATTTTGAGGTAAAAATTGGCTGCCTCGTAACTGTCTTAAAATTCTGAATTATTTTATTTAATTTAGTCAATTCTTCATTTCTGATTTAATTACAGAAATTCGATAGGTGAATAAAATTCCTAATTTTTACATATGATTTATTTTAATTTAATAAAAAGTTAAAAATTTACTGTGACATATTTTTAAAAAATTCGATTTTTTACTGGTGTAAACATGTATTAAACATGTATATGTGTTTCATTTCAATCTAATAAAAATATTAGGAGAAATATTAAGTGTTGTATTTTTGTAAATTATTGCTATTAGTGTGGAAAATAAAAATCAAACATAATAACTTGAAAGTTAATAACGATAATTTGTGGTAATTTAAATCTACAGCCCTTTGGGTGGCTAAAAATTATAAGTAGAAAACAATTAGAATATCTGATGCTAAATATAATTGAACAAAATGTTAGAAGCTTCGTTAACTAATCGTAAAGTGGAGAAGAGACATTGTTATTCTTATCGTTTTATCTGAATATCTTTTAAGCCAATCATAGGTTCTAAAGGAAATTTAAAATATAAGCTATTAAGTTAAATCTCTTTTTATGTTCAACGAAAATTGGATACTTTAATGAAAATTGTATTTTAGAATTCAATTGACTATGTAGAGTAAAAAAAATCAATTAATCAATAAATATCTTAATTTAAGCTATTAATAGTGATATCTTCTTTTTTTTCAAAAGTTAATACCTTCTAATTCTTATTAATGTGTATTATTATCTGAACGCCTATGCAAATGTATTGTTCAAAAATTCCTCTAGAAAGAAATAAAAAAAAATATATAATCTCCCTCTTTGTTGTGGATTTCTGAAACTAATTAGAATATTTTTCTGATATAATAAATTTAACACTAATATATATATTTTTTTGGAAATCTAAAATTACCATCCATTGTAACTAAGATAATACATATGCTTCGGTACTAATATTGCAAAATATAGATTGTTTGTAACGTACTTTTTATATTTGTGTATTTAATTAATGATCAGTCTATATTTGGTGTCTCTTGTTATTTACAGACATATATATTTAAAATATTAAATTTGAAATATGAATTTTTGGTTCTTCATTTAATTAAATGTGCATGATTCGAAATTTTGCGTTTCTTATAAAATTACAAAGTATTTGTTAGTTTTATATGTGTTATTTATTTTAATAAAATTGTGATTTAAGTTAGGTATTCCAATGCAGTATCCAGTATGAATAAATTTATTATATCATTATCATTACAACAACAATAAAAATATTATTTAGCTAAAAACAATTGAAACAACGTAAAAAAATCAACTGATCCTATAAACTTTTTTTTTTCATATGCTTAAATACCTTAAGTTTTAAATTTACAAATGCAAATATTTGCAAAAATTATGTTGCATGATAATACATTCTGCCTTTTCTGTTAACATGCAATTTATTCATTTATGGCCAAGGATAAGCAATTATATTCAATACAACTATTAAATATAAATTGTTCCAAGAAAGAATAAATATACTTCAAGCAGGTAGTTAATGCTATCAGCGTCATTTTGTTTGGTGAATTAGAATTTTGCGTGTGATCTACTTTTCAACACTATAAATATATTATAATGTTTAGTTTTATTATGGAATATTTAAATAGTATACTTGAAAAGTGTGTAAACTTATTTGCAAAGTATAATACTTTGAATACAAATAAGGTGTACCTTACATTATATCATAAATTAATAGGTGTCATAGGATAATGATTGATATTCAAAACCTTATACTCTTAGGATATGTAGCAGTACACGTTTTAGAAAACATTATTAAAAATAAGTTTAAAAAAAATTAAATAGACTTTCCGAATTTCATTTTAACAAATACTGGTGTTTTTCTTTTTAAGTTACTGAAAAAATAAAATTATTCGAATTAAAAATTAAATAATGTAATTTCTGCATACTTATGAGCACTAGGCATCTCAGAAGCAAATAATATCAAAATAAAAAAAATACATTCCCCTAATTCCTAAAGCATTTTATTTTCACGGGAAAAGCTTTCTTAAGTACAAAAACGTTGCGATTATCAATAAAAAATAATAAAATCAGACGATTCTGCAATAAAAAATTTATTAAGTTAAATATCGAAAAAAAGATAAGAGCAAAGGCTTAAAAGGGACAATAATATTCTGTTCTGATACATAAATTAAAGAAGATAATAAAATATTAAATTATATATTCATTAGTAGTATGTAAATATTTCTTAACAAAAATCAATATAACAATATTTAAAAAAATATTATGTCAATCCTTCAAAACCAATAAAATGCACCCTTAATTTTATGCCTCAAAATTTTAATTTTCGCGATTAATTCAAAACAATGACATGTTAGCAAATGTTACCAAAAAAATAATAATAATAATAATAAAGTACATTTTTACATATCAGAAAATTCAACATTTTTTTTAAATAAATAAATGTCTAAAAAGTATAACTTGGTTAACAATAATATATTTTACTAAATTGAAGCAAATACTATCAAGTTTATATCAGCGATTGAAAAATGTTTAATATACCATTACTCAAAACTTAAGCGTTTGCTTAGGACGAATGATTAGTGCAGGGTTCGACTCATAGGTGTTCTTCTCTGACCATAGCTCAGGTTTAAGAAATATAAAATTTATTATTTACGTTAAGTGGAGCTCAGAGGGCGTACAATAGTGTATATATTAATTACATTAGATATTATATATCTATACATTATATATATACATATTGTGTGTGTGTGTGTGTGTGTGTGTGTGTGTGCGTGCGTGTGTGTGTGTGTGTGTGTGTGTGTGTGTGTGTGTGTAAATCGACACCGACGAACAGCTGTTAAGCATGAATTATTCTTTTTAAAAGGCAGTTCCTTTTGATTCTCTAAAGAAATCCATATAGCCTTAGCCCTCGTTCTGATTAGAATCCTTTTGTTGATTCGCCGAAAAAATTATAAGTATAATAACGGAGAAAAGAATTGTTTCAAAATTTCATATGAAGCGTGAAAAAACAGGTACTGAAACTTATACTTTATTGAAAGAAGTATATGGTAATGTATGTTTAACGCATTCACGTGTTTTTGAGTGATTTAAGAGTTTTCAAGATAACAGGGGAGACGTACAAAATAATTCACGCCAGGGCATACCTTCCAAGACAAAAAAGGGGGGAAGTATTGAACAATTCTGTTATCTGGTTCCATCGGACTATCTTTGAAGCATTCTTGCGATTGCTGATTCTGTAGGAATTGAGAAAAAATCTGTGCGGCAAATTTTATATAAGAATTTTAACATGAAAAAATGTATACCAAAATGCGTCTTAAACTTTTCAAGTGTGAACAACAAGAAGTTCGCAAAAATGCTGGTATTGGCACCGTGAGTGCAATTAAAAAGACCCAAACTTATTGGAAAGGATAATAAGAAATCTTGGTTTATTACTTTTCATCCTGAAAAAATACTAATCCATGCACTGTAAGAGTCAACCTTAACCGATAGCCAAAAATGCTTGAATGAACCATTCAAAATTGAAAGCAATGATGATTGTTTTTTCCATATTTATGGAATTATGTATCTACACTGGGTCCCTGAAGGTCAAACTATTAATCTAATTCACATTTCAGATACTTAAAAATCTCACATAGTAAATAAACAAATGATTACTTTTAACCAAATGATACTTTTAGAGGAAATATAATCTAACAAAATATGCAATCACTCTTTAAATTTTCCTCGAAAAGATATAAAAATACATTAAAAACAACCTTATTGAATACAGAAATTATTAAATAATTATTGACTTTAAATTTAGATATAATATATATTTTTGAATGCAACATAAATTACACATTTTAACTTAAGTTTGCATTGGATAGAGTCAGAATTTCTATGTAAATATTAGAAGATTTTAGCTAAAATCTTTCTTTGAAACTATGCGCTCACATATGTCTTCAATCTTTTTTATAATATATCAAAAGTCTAGCATTGATTTTGAAAATTCATAAATGAAGTGATTGGCAAAATATTGATTTCATGAATCAGGTAAAATTATCATATATAATAATACTTGTTTGCCCATACGTACATTCCGAATTTTCATTACTTTAATTACGTTTTTAACTATATATATATATATATATATATATATATATATATATGATTCATCATAATTTGTGCATGAAATTTCGTTTGCTTTCTTAGAAAATTTAAATTGTGCCTCACTTGCAAACGAATGACCTGCCGAAGAGTTTGAATTTTTTTCATGAAATGCTTTGATAATGATTCTAAATTTTTAAATTTGATTTTCTTTACAGGTGAAGCTACTACATTCACCATTTTTGATGAAATAAGTTGTGGCTTTTCATATGCATAAGTTGGTTGACGAGTGTCAGCGAGTCATCTCTTTTACTCAGAATGTAAAAAAAAAGTAGTGAATGAAAAGTCCAGGAGATGGTGCCCCTCGGCGAGATGAAGCGGTTGGAATTAATGCATGAAGAAAAATAGATCAGAGGAGTACCAGTGATACAATTCAGGTGCAATTCATGGACTTGCAATTCAGAAAATCTCCTTAGGAGTAATGAAATGCATTGTTGTGTTGCCGAGCATTTTTACATCTCTCCTATATAGAGAGTCGGCTAGGTTGCACGGCTAGCTAAGAAGTTGGAGACATATAACTAAAAGAATGCCGAAAACCGAGAATGGGATGTGTGGAGTTTGATTGGCAAGCCTCGTGTCCAAAGCAATTTTCTGTTTGTTGTTGTTGAAAAAAAAACTGTAGCAGGGGAAATTGATCTAAATATTCTGGAGCCACTTTCCTTTCCCCGAACTAATGATTTGTATCCATCGATTATTTTTCAACACAATGTTAATCCAACTAACTGGAGTTTACAAATACGAAAACATTAAATCTGACTTTTCCAAACATGTGGATTGGACGAGATTGCCTAAACCCATGTCTGCCTAATTCACCAAACAATACTCTCCCTGATTTCTTTTATGGAGATATATCAACGATGAAAACTTTTCCACCAAAATTAATTTTGTGAACAAAATGAAAAAACATTAATAAAACAGCAATTCTATTAACATCACCTGCGATTCTGAATATTATTTGGCAGGAAATTGACTTTAATCTGCATATATTTTTACCACCAAAGGATCAAACGAAGAAATGCTTTATTTTCGTTTAAAATTTTGTGACTCTTTCACATACTGCTTTCCATTGATACATTCTATACACGCATATAATCTCGTGCACTGAGACATTCAGATAAGGCACTGTTGAACGAGAAGGAAAATGTAATTTATTATGTAAGACGTTTCATAAAAATTATAGGTTATTGAGTAAGTATGATTGTGATATATAAAATGGAATAATACATTAAACATGTATAAACAACATAAATATAAATTCTTAATCAAATAGAAAAGAATATATATATACATATATATATACTCCTTTCCCAATCTTCTAGAACACGTCATCGGGAGGACATCTAGTCTCTACAGTTTAAACGTATATCAACTCCTCTACACAAGAAGACTTTAGTGGCATCAAGGTTGGAATTCACGAACACAATGGAAATGAATCGGTATTGAATTCGTGACCTCGATCACTAATTAAATGAAGGGGGAAGTAAATGTCATTACTTGTTAATGCGAAATTTATTAAAATCCATATTATTAGAAAATAATAATTAATTCAGTAGAAATATAATTAGTTTTCCAGAGCTCAATTATGTTCTAAGTGATTAAATGAATGGTTTTTATCTGTATAATTAATCTGTAATGCAAGGAATATCAAAACTAAAATTATTAGAAAACACTGGCTACTTCATTAAGAATATTTAATGAAGTATGAGAGAAAAAAAATTTCCAGATCTGATTCAATCTTTCTTATGCTCTTTTTTCCATATATTTCATAGCTGCCCTGAGACCACCATTCACAGACGAAAATAGAATCACTGTATTATTAGGGGAAAAATCCTTCGCCATATGTCATCTTGCCTTCGAAATTTTCCTGAATCTCTCTCTAATACATAAATGATATATAGGAATGAATTCTTTGCTGAATACAAATTCAGAAAACTATTCGTCATTGGAGCATTTTTTTTCTTCTCCTCGGAAATGACTCAAATGCATAAAATGTCGCCGGCAGTACTTCCGAGATAACAGAGGAACTGAATTTTTTTTTTCTCTTTTGTTAAAAAAAGAACTAGCAAGAGTTAGGAAATCAATCATATTTTATTAATGCAGGAAATCTCTTCGAATTGTTTCTATTTTTATCTAACGTCGTCGTTCGTCTATTTTTAAATGGATTTTAAGAATCCAGACATGCGCGTTTAAATTGGATTTCTCTCAGGTATTTTTCTTTAGATGTTGTTGAACACTTGATATGCTTAGCTGTTCATGACTTGGATTATTGATGCTCAATAATAATAAAGTACTTTCTTCGGATGAAGGATTTTAATATTTATAGCATTATGGTACAACGTAATAGAAACAACCATCAGAGCATATTAAAGAGAAGGTTCTAAGAAAATCCTTATGATATTTCATTCGTGGAATAAGAATATGATAGAAGAGAAAAAATTTATATCAAAATTTCAGTATTAGAATATAAAAATCTCGGCTGTTTAATAAGATGAAATTATTTATATTTTCATCAACTGATATTTAAGCCAGCATTAAAAATACAATAGCATCATTTAATAAAATGATATTGTAAACATTTTTTTTTTTTTGATAAAAGGAAAACAAAATGTTTGAAAAAAAAGTAAATAAATACATTTATTTATTTTTTTTAAAAAATTTTTTCTTTACATTATGAAACTGAATATTAGAAAAGTCTTACATACTAGACTCGTCTATTAAAAAATTATACAATAACATAATAATGTCTTCAAATCAGATAGAAATATAGTATGCAAACAATGATAGTAAATTATAAATTTCAAAATTACAATCATTTTTGGCTTCTTAAGATGGCAACTGCATCGTTTGTGAAGGTGAAAAGAACAAAAAAAAAATTAAGTCTTCAATTTAACTGTTCAACATTAAAAAATTTATGAAAATATCATAGATGCATATACAATACCTGGAGAGTTACTTAACGTTCGATTTATGCCAAATACTTTCTACAAGCCTTTATAACTCTTCTTAATTGTTTTTCTCAAATTTGTATTGTACCACAATATATAAAAGTTTTAATAGTTTTTTATTATTTGTATATGATTGATTATTTGAGAATTGAATAAAGATTTGGATAAATCTTATTTTTTTAAATGTCCGCAAACTTAGATGAAGCTTACATGAATTGTGTTTCGTAGGAACTGAAGTAGTGTACATGAAATAATAAATACTTCATTTGAACAACCAAACACATTCACAAAATCATCAACCATGTCCTCAAATATTCCAGAGAAAAAAAATGCTTAAATTTTAATATGTGGTAGTTTGAAACTTAAATATTGTATATATTTTAAAAAATATAAATTAGATTGTCTTTTACTGTAGATAAAGCTTTTCTCTTATAGAGTGTTCCATGTGTAGTGAAATATAATCTTATGTTATAATATATATTGCTGCTATAGTATTGCGTGCTATCTGTATTGTGTGTGTGTGGTGCTTTTTAACATCAAATGTTATCAAAGACCGTATCATCTTAGTTGGGTAACCAAATTTCTGTTTTCATGAAAAATTTTGATAGTTTATATATTACATTTTATTAAAGCTCACATATCTGCGATTTCAAAAACGATTTGCATTTTCTTACTAAGGTAAGAAAGTATAATGTAAACCATATAATTTTTATTATATTTATTTTGAGGCTTTTTATTATGATATATATGAGCTATATATATGATCTCTACTCTTACTCACACAAATTATACATATAGTGTTGGGTTGTGTAAATCATATTGTGTTTATAAATTTTTGTATAATTCAGCAAATTTAAAAGAAAACTGCCATTTTTCTGCTTCACAACACATATATATGTATATTAAATATATTATTCAAATAAAAAGAGAAATATATTAGTTAGAATCAATTATATAAACTTTAGCGTAAAAAAAATCAATTATATAAAATTTAGCTTTAGTCTTTAAGCAAATTTGGCCGAAATGTAAAAAAAAAAAAAAAAAAAAAAACTTATTAAAATTACTTTTGCTTTTACACTTTTATAGACTATTGTAACTAAAATATAAGCGTTTCCTAAAAAAATTATGCTTTTTTTAAACATTGCTCCGAAGGCAGGCATATACCATTATCCTTAATAAGGAAACTATGTCGTTAATTCTCATATGTATGAAATGACAACCAATGAGCATCATACTATTCCCGGTCTTTTTTTCACTAACTTCCTGAGAGTTTTGGTAATATGAACTGCATAAAATTACAAATACTTTCTAACTTAATAAGATAAATTTTATGAGGCTAAGATATATATATATATATATATATATATATATAGGCGAATTAGGATTGAAAGAAAGTGGAGGGAGATAGAAGATAATGTAGGGTTGATAAATGCTGTAGATTGGAGGAAGCAATTGTTATCAAACTTTGATATCGACAGTAGTTATGACTCTTGATCAGAATAATAATAGTATAATCTACTCTATTAGAGAAGTGCCTGAATTAGAATGTGTGACTTGAACATAAACTAGGATAGATTGAGTTAAGATAAATTCTAGAGAGACTGATCTGGCATATTCTTTGATAGATAATAAATTCTTCCGACTTGCTATTCTTTGATAGATATTCTTTGCGTATTCTTTGATAGATAATAAATTCTTCTGACTATATCTTCAATTGAACTTCAGAACTTATTGACTATTTAACTCGACTCTAAGATATCCGTAGATTTAAAATATGAAAGAATGTCATCTTTCAAAAATTTAACTCCATAAGATGTATTGTTTCGGTAACATTAGAAAATATCTCAATTCGTGGTAACTAGAAGAAAATGCTAGAATAGTTAGTTTCAAATTCTTTTTCAAACTAACTAGGGGAATAGATACTTATTAAGCCAATAATTGTAAAATCAAGAATCTCTGAGTAAAACATCTTATTTGCTAGACTTGAGGAATACCAAGAATTTTGATTAGGAAACTGATGGAATATTTGTATAAAGTGATATAAAAACGAATCACCAACTTTAAAATTATCTTCACTATATAAAATTTGATATTTTTTTGAGTCTACATCTATAACGCACAAAACAGCTTAAAACCAAATTTAATCAAAAAAATGTGTACTGTTTAATAAAAACTGCTCAAGCATTTCTTTAATTGAAGCATAGGTATAAGACAAAGTGCATTATCATTCCCTTGAAACTGAAGTAACTTCTCCTTTAGAACTCGGTACTGCTCCAAGTGAATATATAGTACGTCTTACCACAGTAACTGTTATGCTCTTAATGTAGTTTTTGAGTACTGTTTTTGAATATTTAACATACCAGAGATATTTCGTAAGTAAGAGGTCTTAAAAACAAAAGAAAATATTCTATTATACAACTTATATTCCAAAGCATTAACATTGCATTTTGGAACAAAATAAACTTATGAAAGAAAATATGAAATTTTAACAAGTCAATTTAAAAGTTTTAAATAATTAGCTTGAATTAATGCATTTTATATGTATACTATTTCATATGTGTAGGTTCAAGGTTAATAGAGTCAGCATGTCTATTTCTTTAATAAAGCATTAGGTATTTTTAAATGCATAAATGTAACGGAAATACCATTCTATAAATATAATATAAAGAAACATGCTATCCTGTGATAAACGATTCCAACAGATATTCATAATAGTTTATGTTGATTGATCATGCATAAAATATGCATCGGAAACAATGTTCTTTTTCGAACCAAAAAAATTAATAAATTTTTTTAAATAGTTCAGTATCCTAAAGTTCCTACAAACGCTATAAATTGTAATATTTCTAAAGATATTTTTACAATTTCTTAGAAAGTCTTGCAGTTTCAAATATTTTTTCGAATCAGAAACTATGAAAAACAGGAAAAAGAAGCAATCATATAATTTTTAGGATTCTTAATACATAACGATTTGTCTATTAATTATTTCACGCGCATAATTTTCAAATACTGTACTCAAAATAACCTGAAAAATAGTTCAACTTTACATCTATTACAAAAAAGGTTTTAGAGGACAAATTCATGAAAAATAAGAAAGCTGATAAAAGCACTTTAGAATTCTAATGGCCAATGAGATGATTAAGTATGCAGTTAGAGAAAAATTAACTGATGTGCTAAATAATGTATGTAGAACAATAAAATTTTGTACATACATTAAGAAATGCCTTAAGATTAAAAAAAATGGGTAATGGCTTTATTTTCCAAAAAATGGAAATACTGTTTTACATTATTTAAGTCTAATTATATCTAGTCAAAAATCAGGTTTTTGAGGAAAAATATGGAATCGAGGAAACTATAAAAGTAATACACAATTTTTTTTAAAAAGTAAATTTTCGTACTCGGAATCTCTCTTCATTAAAGTGTTAATACACATATTAATTTGATTTTTTTTTTCAGATTGGCATTGATTACATAATTTAAGTAAGTATTTTTACCTCATTCATTCGTATGTATTGAAGAAATATTGTTTTATTATTGTTATAGAGCCGAATTAACAGTGTTATTTTGATAAAAATATCAATAAAAATAGCATGCTTATCGCATTAAAACATGAACTTCAGCCTGATTTGGATAATATCACAACGTATGGGACAAAATATTTAAAAAGTATATTTAAAAATATTTAAAAAATATTTAAAAGTACAAGAATATTTCCAAAAATTTCTTCATTTAAAGTTTTTAAATCCAACTCTAAAAATTCCGAACTAATATGTTTATTGTAAATTATTAGCTTTAATACAAATAAATATAGTAAACAGCTGTAAAAAAATCATATCGAGAAATTCTAGATATTGAAACTTTTTTCACGTACCTGTAAATGAAAGTCCCATGAAGGATGGTAAAAACTAATTATTTTAATGAAGCAAGGTTCCAATAGGATAACAAATAAAACTTCTTTATCTGTCCAATTTCTGCAGAAATTAATCAAACTGATATAACATGTCTTAACTTCTTTGTGCTTACTAAGTCCCCTCACTTCACCAATACTTCTTCCCATTAATGGTTACTATCACTTCCCAAGGTTTTGTTTTAAGAGATATCCTTTAAGGCTCGGATAATTACGTATTTAAGAAAAAGAGATTAGGAAGGCCTAAGCAAGAGCATTTATCAAAACACCTCGGTGCATTAAACTTTAGTTCGGCTGGCACGTGAGAGAAGTAACACCTGGGCTGCGATTACCGCTCTTCTAAAGTTCGCCAACGCCCAACCCTTTATCTATGTCTTCAGCAAATACAAACTTCGGGATTAGATTTTACTTGATATATATTTCACTTCTAATGCACAAGCAATTTAACACTCCGAACACTTCACGCAACAATACCCTTTCACCTATTAGTAGCACAGAATTTATTTAAACAACTTTAATTTTCAGATTTTGATTACTTTTGCTAATTACAGACCAATGGAGTAATTTCTTTTGGAGTGAAAAATCGTAGTAGGCAGTTGGTAAGGCGTGTAGTTGTGAAGTTCAAAGAGAAATTATCTACTGCATCTAGGATTAGTGTAAGTAATATGGTAGGGATTGTGTATATTTACCATGAAGCAGATTACGAATTATTTATTATCTACTTTAAACACAAAATGAATGGTAGAACGTTGTAATGTGCTGATGTTTTACAAGTAATGCAGTTCATTTACTGGTATGTCCTTAATTTAGTTGATACTGTTTAGTAATAGCTTTAGAATTTGAAATATATCACTCACATTTCTAAAGCAATCACCAGTATTCTAAAATGTATGAAGTGAAATGTTTGTTAAAGTTAATATGAATTGAAAAAAAAAATTAAAGAGCAAATCCTATAAGTAAAATAATAAGACCTATACATAAGCATATTAAATATTTCATGGCAAATAGTAATTATTCCCTTTAACAAAGCATTTACAGTTAACAAAATGTGAAATATTTTGAAGTTATATTAAACGTTCTTTGATGAAAGAGACTCAAGAAGTTCAAGATTGTCTAATGAAACAGTGGAAGATTTAATGTATATATGCTAAAACTATTAAAATCCCTTATAATAACGTAATTAACAATTATGAAAGAAAACTTATTACAATAATAATTATAAAAGTGTTATCCGAACTTAGATGTGTAGTAGCCGAGTTGTCATAATCGCAAGTTTGTGATTGGAGGTCTTTCGAACGAATTATGGGTTCGAGTCTTGATTCCACTAAAAACTAGACATGTAGAGGAGGAGGATGCACATGAAGAATGTCTAGGATCCAAGTCCTGCCGTGGTTGGGAAGTTTGGAGAAGGAGTGCTAGCTCAGGTACTCTTCACGTCAATTAACAAATGTTCCGAATTACGAGGGTGGTCACAGTGAATTTCTTTCTTGTACAAAGTTAACAATTTCTATTTCTTAAGCTTTAGCTTAACAATCTATAAGGATTTTTGTTTAAAATTTCTATATAAAGATAAAACACAGTTTTATAAAATTTCCATACACTCATTAGAATATAAAGTATAATAATAAATTTGTTTAATTCACATCGATGCGAAGAAATAAAAATACTACTTGCAAGTTATCATGTTAACATAATTTGTTTATTTTTTCACTTTAAAATTTTTAATGATCCATTTCATTCTTTCAATAAATTTAACTGAAAATTCATTCTTTAAATTGATTTCAAATTTTAATTTCCTCCTTTAAAGGCTGAAATGTAAAAATGTTAAATTATTAGCTTACTACTAGATTGCATAACATTAAAACTATTTTTTAAGATATTATGAAAAATTGAAATTGATTTAAGACGATATTAATATTAGAATTTCTGTATTCCTTTGTCACACACATTTCAATTTAATATGACAGAGGATTTAAAAATATTTTCAAAGCTTCACTTGTGTGGTGAAAAAACGCACGTTCTTTAGTTTATAATAAGATGTCATAAAGTCCTTCACATGTATCTTGATTTTTGATCTAAATTGATTTAAAAAAGCAGATAACAAATATCTTACAAGAACAGATGTTAATCAAAGTAAATAATGAAAAATAAAAAAAAAAATAACTGCTCCAAAAAACTATCCTATCGTGTTTTAACCTCACGACAAACATAAAGAACTAAAGACAAAGAATATGTTCTGTTAGTGACAACCTAGAAATCCTCTCAGAAAAAATGATTCTAAGAATTTTTACAAGGACCTATTCGATTTTTAAACAGGTTCTTGTGATGTCTAGCGCACTAGGGAGTTATTCTCAAAGACCTAGTGCAAGATGAACGGAATTCTTTTCTTTAGACTCATTATTGTTTCGAGAAAACTTTGCACATTTTTCACTGGTTACGTAGATTTGTTTGGCGAAAGAACATTTATTCTGAAATATTTTATGGATTTGATTGAGTCGAATGAAGTTCTGGAACTTATTCTTAGAGAAGTAATCTAGAGAGAGAGATAACTCATTTTTAAAAATGTGTGAAAGAATTGGATTTAAAGAAAAAAATGTGCATATACTTTTTCTTAAATAAGAAAATTATATTACTCCTCGCATGATTCTTGTGCATTTATTTATGAGTTGATGTAATTTATGGTAGTTTAAAAATTTTCACAAATACTCATTTGTTTTCTTTATTCATATGCATCTGAAAGCATATGTTAGTTTTATCTTTGAAATTGGTTTTATATTAGAAATTTCTACTGTATTCAACTGTCTAAATAATTTTAGGACAACACATAAATAAAATAAAGTTTCCAAAAATTATTTGGTGGATAAAATGAACTGTAAGGTACAAAAAGATTTCAATTTTAAATACATTCCCAATGTAAAATAATAAAACCGTATGCATATGCAAATTACATGTTTCATAGAAAATAGTAATTATCACTTTTACAAATAATTTATAGCTATTTAAAGAATCATCTATTCTGATGTTATACAGTGGGTCAATTGTTATTTCAAACATTCCCTGTAGAAAGCAAAATATCCTTTTGAGAATTGATTGCTTTCCTTTTAAGATCTTTTGTTGGTTGATCTTTTCTTAGGTATGCTATAGATTTTATTCAGTCTAATGATGTTCTGGAACCCATTTTTAGAAAGTTATACTGAGAGAGAGATAGCTCATTTTTAAAAATGTATGAAATAATTGGATTTAACAAAATCTGTGTATGTACATTTTTTTAAATAAGAAAGTTACAATAAATTAACATGTGTGTGGTTCTAGTGAATTTATTTATTTCCTAATGTAATTTATAGTGAGTTAAAATTATATTTTTAAAAGACCCATTTGTTTTCGATATTCAAAATTGTCTCAAAACTGTTTTTTTTACCAATAATTTTTATTTAAAAATTTCTAATACATTCACCACTCTAAATAACTTTAAAATCACATATAAAATAAAATAAATTTCACTAAAGGTATTTCATGAATAAAATGAATTAGGTGGTACAAAACGGATTTAAATTTAAATATATTTGACTATTAAAAGTCGTATAGAGTGATAATCCTGTTATAATAAAAATTTTAGAAAATAAATGAAAATAGAACATATGATAAAATAGTTTTCTTTCAAACCCATATATTAGAACATATTTTTAATTTATAAACCAGTATAACTGAGTTGATGATTTTTCTCTTCAAGTTCTCATAAGCAAAGAATCAAATGGAATTTTATTATTTTTTTTCTTTAATAGTATCAAAATGTCAAAATTCGTCTAAGATAAATATTCAATAGGCCATTTTAAATAAAATTTAACTTTCGTAATGATTAATCTTACCTGTAATTATTGATACTAGCTCAATGACGGTAAACGCAAACCTAAGAAACAACTATAATATTTTCATTTGAATTTATTTTATGCATATATTTTACTGTAAATCTTTGACATATTTATTCTTCTGCGTCCACTTATACACAATGAAATATCTTGACACTAAAGAGCCATCCATTAATCTCGTAATATGGATTTGCATTACAAATTGTACTAGTCGTAAATTTTATTTGTATAATATTGCATGTATGGATTAGTTAAATGATTTGGTATTAAAGTACAAATTTGAAAGACTTTTAGGGATTTCATTTGTCTGTGTTATAATTTATAATATTTCACATTAAGAAAATGTTTTACAAGACGTTGTTCAAAAATTCAAAAATGAAAATGCAAATAGTCATGAGAGGAAAGTTAATTTCAAATACCTGATGATAGTTTTTTCAAAAGTACAGTTGAATTGTACCATTTGAAGATTAATTACATATATTAACTTATTCTATGTATGCTTAATAAATTTTAATATATAATATTAAAAAATTAAGAGTTTTTAATAAATACTTGATCCAAATCAATTATAAATCTTTTATTTAGTTACGTTTCCTAGTGTAAACGTTTGAGTATTTATTCAACAGGACATTTATTATTAAGGAATTGTCTTATCTGTACACTCAAATTACATAAAAAACACGAGTTTACGTTTAATTCTGAATTATTCTTTATATGAATTTACACTCTGCTATTAATGTAGCATTAAATATTAAATTGAATAATGAAAATTAAGTCATATGTGATTATCTCCATTTTCCCTAGATATTATTGAAGTCAATTGGAAAAAGTTGAGATATTCTTTCATGTGATATTACTTACTACACTAGATTTAAGCCTAAATTACTTGAAAGTAATAGTGATATGAATTTATTTAATAGTTTTAACATTTATATCTGAAATGGTTTTTCTTTATTCGTTGCTTAAAATTCTTTAAATCCACTAGCAGCTTAAGAAATACTCCGCTGATTTGTTCGAATTCTAGCGAAATGGAGAGCAGTTTTCACTCGGATCACTTTATTCTTCATTTGCAAATCCCTTTATTTAAAATGAATGATGTCTCGTACCTACGCAAATTATAGGTTGCGCATAAATTACGAAGAACCGAAAACGTTAATATTCCTCGTATTTTGCATTTTCGTTTATTAAAAACCTTAGTGCTCAAGAAAGCGCGAAATTTTGCTTTTATAATTAACTTTACATAATTAATTATGTTTGGATTCCTTTCAGGGAAGAGTGAAGTGTTCACCGTTCCGCAACACTATTTTAATCCTTTGTTTTGAGAACTAATTTCGTAGGGGGATGTTCATCTGCAATTTCATTCGAATGATTAATTGTTCCAGAAATGGAATGGATATGTTTGGTAATTTTATCACTATATGGGTGGATAAGTAATAACTTTGTTACCTGTTTTAATGAAATCTACGCTGCGAAGGGAAATGAGAAAAATGGGAGTCTACATAATTAAGAGAGTCTGATTTTTTTAAGTGTGTAATGAATGAAAGATAAATTTTCGTAAAAGAAATAATTTCAATAGAAACCGGGTGTAAAATAATACAAATAAAAAAAATTCAAGAATGAATAAATAATAAATACAGCGGAAATTAATTTTTAGGAGGTTGTGCTCCGAAAATTTCTTAAAAATGATTAATTGCGACAGAAATGAAATTTTAGATGTTTTGTTAGAAAAAAGAGTGGTTCAAAAAGTAACTGTGTTCGAATACAAATACCATCATTAAGGTACGTTGGGAGTAACATTTCATGATGCCATTTATTAAACAGGATCCCAACGCTCATGAAACTTATGCAGAGATTAGTTTCTATTCTGCAACAATTTCATCAAAACTTAATCGCTTTCCCATCACTTTGTTACCATCAAAGGGTCCTTTATATATCGCAGATCACTTTAAACCAAGCTACAATACGAGTAAAAATGTTCCTATGAGTCAGAAAAATTATAGCGACTGTTATTTGACTTGAAAATAGCGACATACACATGGACGTTTTAGAAATAAAAGAAACGATTATTAAATAATACTTTAGTGATATTCTCAATTCTATCACTTTCCAATATGATATTTTATCTCGTATTTGTTATAATCATAATTTTTTAAGCATACCTACACAAAATAGAAGTAAAATAATGAATACATACAAACACACACACACACACACACACATATATATATATATATATATAAAATTTATAATTATACATAATACACACGCACACACACAGATATATATATATATATATATATATATATATATACATATATATATATATATTAACGTATTGAAATATTTTCTGAATTTCTTTTAATTTAGAAAACATTGCAGAATAGAACTTTATATAACATTTTGTCACCATCAAAAGAGATGTTGTAATTGTGCTATTAATTGTCTTGAAATCTACAGTGTACATAAAGTGAAGAGCATTTGATTTTACAAATGTAACTTAAAATGAATATAAAGGTATTGTATTCAAGAAAAAAATTAGTTAAATTTTTCTTCTGCAAATAATTAAATTGCATTATATGTATTTAAACTACTTGTATATATATATATATATATATATATATATATATATATATATATATATGTATGTATATATTTATAATTATTAATATTTAGTTATACAAAGTATAATATATTTGTTTATATGTAATTTATACTTTTTTTCGTTAAATACTAGACAATATATATATTAATAATATAAAAATATAAAGATTAAGTATTTAGTATATATTTAATTTCTGGATAACATGAATTTCAAATAGGAAACATAATCTTAAAGATATTGTTAAATTTTCTAAGAAAACCATTGGAGTAAATATAAAAAGAAGACTGATAAAAATGGCTGATAATTTGAAACTATTTTTTCAATTATGAAAAACTAGAACTTACTGAATATTACTTTTAGAACTGATGTTGTTTTCCTTTGCTCACCATTCGAGACTTGAAAAAAAACTTATTCTATAAATAAAAATACTCGCGTACTATATTGCTGCTGAAATTCAGTTTATAAATATATCATGTCGATTTCATGAGATAAGTATAAGTAACATTCACTCTTAAAATAAATATGAAAGTTCAAATTCCATATACGATTCAACCGCAATTGGAAAACTGCATCAAGAATACAACGCTGAATTTCACAGATATTTTAATTCATTTTATTGGAAATAAAGCGAAGGTAAACTACGAAATTTGTCAATATAAATGCAGCACTTGAAATAATCAATTAATGAAAATGGTGCTCAGCTACTGAAATAGGTAGGTACGTAAAATTTTCGATACACTGATTTAAAGTTTCCTTCAGTTTCTCAAAAGCCAATACATTACGAATGAAATTCGAAACAAATGGTAATTGTATTCTCAAAACACATTATTCAATATTCCACTGAGATTCACTCTATTACGTTGAATCTTTGTATCAATAAATAACTTGGAGACGTAAGATTAAAAGGGAAATAAATTCTATATCAAACTGTACTCAATTTTTAGATATTTTCTGTAGCTTTGAAATGAAATCATTATTTCTTTAAAATAATAAGCACTTATACTTTCGAATTACAACGCCGATCTCGTTAATTAATGAGAAGAATTTAAACAAACCTTAAATTTGTAGTTAAGCCAAATCTATTGTTCTAATCAATTTTGTGTAACGATCCCTTTTAATGGAGAAACCATTGTTAAATTCATTGTATATAATGGTAGAATAAAATGGGTTTCTCCTGCCACTATTTTAGAGAATGATTTTGAACTTTTCTGGCTGGTGATTCGAAATTTACATTTCTGCTACTTTTAGTAATTCAGGTATTATTTAATCTACCACCAGAGCTAGGAATATGACAATTCTTTAAATTCTAATAAATCACTTTTTATAAAAAAAAACAAATACAAAGCAATATATTGTGCATTTTGATCAGTATAATTGCTTTTATTTAGACTGATCCAAATACAGTAAGTACTTCTGTATGCAGGAATATAAATATTGATAACTTTGTGAATACAAACTAAATTAGTTTTTGTTTCATATGTAAGAATATAAGTATATAAATAAATATTTATTCAAAAGCTTAAAGTTATTTTCTGAAATATATATTATTATTTTTATTTTCATAATGACATGTTTCATTATTTTACTTTTAGAATCGGTAATTCAAAATTTATTTCCTCTATTATTTTATATGAATCAAATTCAAAGACTAGAGAGTAGAAATGTGTTTTTTACATATTTAAAACACGACCTATATTTAAAAACAATTCACATAAACGTATTTACATAATAAGTTTAAGTTGTAAATTTCTTTCTCAAACCTTTTTGAGGCATTATATTCCTATAAAAATTAATTTATTAAGAAATAAACTTGATAAAAGCAGTTTGGGTACATTTCTGCCAAAGAGATTTTTAGATGAATCAATAAATAATGTAGTTACTTAATGTGTTCAAGAATTTCAAAATATTTTTGTTTATATTTTTCATTTTTAATGTGATTTCGTTTTTGTTTGTCAGAGTACTAGAAATATTTCATATACGTAGAAAATAAAGTGTTGTCGGTTTAATTCTAAAACAAAATAAAAAATATATATCTTCAGCGAAAAGGCCGCTTTTTTCCTTCCATTTAAACAACACATAGCATTTAAGTTACGCGGGCAATTCAATATTTCATCCTTTATACACATAGTAAACCAAAAAGTTAAAACTCTACGATACTTTATAGAAAGAGACGAAAAGCAATAAAAAGATAACCAAAGGATTGAAAAAAAAGAAAATTTCTTAAGAGTTCGAAGTTAATCCTGCTTTTGTAAAAATTCGATCTATTTTATAAATCAGCTTTCTTTAAGAGATCCAATAAAGGGTTTATAATGCGAATAAAGAGCTTTATTCTTTTTGGGAACATATTTAAGTTTTGTAACAAAATCTGAGCGCTAAACCCGTTTCTTTTTTTTCCCCTTTTCAACGCTTGGATATTAAGCGAAGTGAAGTAATTTTTTTTTCCTAAAGCGATATTTTTCTGAAAATCTTTTCTATTCACTATATCATTTTCAATATGCGTGAGGAACAAAACACGCTGGTTCACTATCTTTCTTTGAAAGAAGTGAAATAGAGTTTTCTAGAATTAAATCTCTTTCACATGGAAGTTTTTCACCTACACCAAAGCTGCTTGCATGTTTCATCTACGTTAGATGTAGATTCAATCTTGTTCTTTTTTTTCTTTTAAACTTCTTTTGTTTTGTACGAAAAACAAAAATAGTAAGATAAACAAACAATTGTTTTATCTTTTCGAAGAAGATACAGGGGAATGGCCTAGAAACATTTGTCACGCCTCATCATTTTCTCTCACGAGACAATAAGGAGAGGAGAATAGCAATTTTCAAATCTCTGAATGAAATGTTTTCGATAAATTGTGTGTATTTTTCCGATTTCATATCTCATTTTGTTTTTAGCAGAACTTACATTCACTAACGTCTTATTCTTTCACGTTATTCGTATTTTCAAAGAAATGGTTGCTAGTTCAGTTGGTAGTTTGCAGCAAATATTGACAGAAAAATATTTATAAAATGTAAGGTAACATTTACCCTAGTATATAATATTAAACAGTATTTTTATAAAACGCTCGAAGTTTCCAAAACAATCATAATTTTACTAAGTTTTTGAGTTTTAAAAATGGCGTCATTTCTTTATTTTCAAATTATAAATAATCTGATTTCAGTTATATAAATCATGTTTTTAAATCAGTAATTCACCAGAAATAATAAAAGTTGTTAAATCAGTAATGAGATTCATAGCTAAATATTTTTTCATAAACATAAATTTGGGTTAAACATGGAAACACAATTATATATGATGATAGTTTTTCACTAGTAATAAACACATTTTTTTTTTTAATTTACAAGGCTTATCTTGTGAATTATTTTTTCCCATCAGATAATAGAAATGTTTCCTTTGCTGATGTAAAATTTAAAATAAGGATTTCTTTTATAAGATCAATCTATTGTCGGAAATCTCTGAAGCATTTCTAAATATAGTAGTAAAGTAAAAATCAAAGGTAATGCAAATCCATTATTATTCCATTTTAAAGTAAATTTTTAATCTCTTTTCTTAAATTGTTATTTAATTAATATCTGTTTCATAATTTTCTTTGTAATTTAAAAGCATACAACATTTATTTTATAATATTTGATGATAGAGTTACTAATATTTACTTTCTTTTAAATGCATACATTTAACTTCGAACAAGTATATTATAAAACAGTTTAAAAGAAAAAATTTAACACTATCCTAAGATCATCGTTAAGACCTACGAATGGAGAGTTTACTGTATTTTGCAGAATTTTTTCTGTTCTATTGTTTCTACTCCTTAAAGAGAGGTCACATTCATATCCGAAAAAATTGTTTGTAAAATTATACTAAGAACAGGAATAAATCGTGTTTATAATTTTAAACATAACTGTGTTTCTAGAAACAGTCGAAAGGAGAGATTGATATTTTAAATTAAATTCTTACTATTGCAAAAAAAATCTCTATCTAGGTTGCTAATGCATATTTAATGTAGAGTGCGACAAATCTGGACAAAGAGTATTTTCGTAATTTAAAATTAATTAAGTTGCATGTTTCATTTTGCTCCCAATTCAATTAAGTTCTTTTTTCCTGTTTCTCTCAAAGACATAGGCTTGGACACTTCTCAAGCTGCGAGTCTGTAAATTATTTAATTAAATAAAAAGAGCTACTTAGATTTTAAGCCATATTGACCGGTTTAATACGAACTGCATAACTATTTAAATTAGTTAAAAGCGAAAGTCGATTTTATATCAGAATAAAGATTTCTTTTTAAGAATGTACTATATGATAATGTAGGATGAATTTTACAATAGAGATTCCCTTAATGATAAATTATAATATATGGAAAGTATCAAATTTTGTTGTTATCGCGGTCATAAAAATTTTAAGAAAATTCAGACGGATTCCATTTACTCGGAAATGCACATATTTCGTGATTTCGCGATATCTTCAATTTTTTATTAGATTTAAATAAATTCTTTTTTTAAAAGACTTGAAGATTTCTTATTAAAAACAAACATTAATATTTTCTTATTTCTATTTATATATCGTGAGATAAATATACCATAGAGTCGCAATTTGCAATATAAAACTTATATTCCTAATGAGAGAAATTAGAAATACAGGAAATAAGTAAGTCGAATGGTGCTAGCACACACAAAAATGGGGAAATAAAAAAAATAACACCTGTAGAATAGGAATATTAAGTGAAACCAGAATCTACATACCTTTTATTACAAGAGAGAGAAAATAAAAATTCGACTTAGAGAAACAAGAAGTGGTCTCTAAGGAGCTTGCTTTGAAATTTTAGAACCAAAATAAAGTCGACCATTTTAATACTTTTTATTTGTCCTTTTTGCATTTGAATGCTTCAATTAAATAAAAATTACAATTTCTCAGAGAGTGAAATGTTCCCCTTTAGGTTTTTTGTCTGTAAGAGATTATTTTCAAGATGTAACAGTGAAGGAGATTAGCTGTACATTCAACCATTTTTATTGTTTCAAATTTTGAGAGTAAGTAAGATTTTTTTCTGGTATAAATGAATTTCGTAATAATTAAGAAAATATTTCGAAAAACAACAATCAAAATGGATAAAATTCATATTCACGTTAAAATTATATTATCACTGAGTTTATTTTAATACTGTAACTCGTGGTTCAGTTATCTGGCGGTAAAATAATCATATACCACGACTTTATCGAGTTAAAGAGATCAAAATGTATACATAAAAATTAAAAAAAATGTTTACAAAATAGAGCATTAACTTTTGTGTAAAATCGTAAAACTTGTTTTTCTTTTTTTTTCTGTTCTATGACACATTCAATATTCTAAAGAGAACAAAACAATATTATTCATATTATCATTTCAAAGTTTTTATCATATGTTGAAATGAGCACAACTCTCTTAACATAAGTATTAATGGAGATATAGTGAGTTTTAAGATTAAGTGAGTAACTGACAGACACACACACTTTAAAAATTGATACAGTTCAGCCACTTCAGAGTATTTGAATTGCATCAAAAGTTAGTTGCCCATTTCATCTGACATCTGCATAAAATGCATGCATGCTTAAGAATCACATAAATTGCATATTGTCTTATAAATTGCATATTGTAAAGATTTTAATATATTGCCTTATTTAAATTAATTATAACTTCACCATTTGTCTTGAGTAAGGAAAGTGCATATATTACAGTTAGTAGACTGCAGCGCTTCATCTTAATCTAAACTGTCGATTATAATATCTAGTTCTGGAGTGTTTATATGTAACAAGAGCTACTTCTCTAAACATGAATGGATTTTTAGGTAATTTAGAAGTGCCTAGTTTTTGTAATATATATTATTTTTATTAGAGATAAATAACTTTTTTTCACATATTTCTTATGAATATCTAGAAACTTAAATATGTGTTTGTATCCTAAATAATTGGTTTTAAAAATATTTATATATATTTGGCAATATTCTATTTTTTGTAGTTTTTTTCATACATATTTTATTATTTATTTGGATGACATTGGGTAATTCACCATTTTCTCTTCAATGACCTTGGAATCTTTATATCAGTTTGAATTGCCTAAAATTACAATTTCCTATCCAACCAAAATGAAGCGGGATTAGGTAAATTAGATGAAGATAGAAGTGAACTCAAGTGAGTTAGGAATAATAATATTTAAAAGATAAAAATATAAATAAGGGAGGCATAGCATATAACGATTTGTGTTCATAAAGATTGTAATTTAAATTGAATTTGCTTAGTCTTATGGATTTGAGATATTTCTCGTGGAAATATTAAGCTACGAAGTGACATCGGTTATGGAAGTGATATTGGTTCAACTGAGAACAAGTGAATTGGTAAGATAAGATTTCTTATTTAAATCTTAATTTAGGATTGTTGAATTATGTGGGGATTCGATTATAGCTATTTTCCAGTGATGATTATAAAAAATTATGTTTTGCTCTTATGTGCTTTCAATTGGAGTTATTCTTTATCCTTTAATATACGTGACCAAGATATGATACAAAAGTCAAGTAATGAAGGGGGGGTCGTTACAATTTGTAACGAAATGAGCTATTTTTGCTGTAGAATTTTTGATTCATATTAAATTGTATATTAAGAAAAAAATGTTATTCATGGTCTTTTTATACGTATTATTAATGTAGAAGGAAAACCCAAAAGGGCCTACATTTTTTTCTGTTTAATTTGTAAAAAAAAGCAAACATTACATGTGGTTATTTTAAACTGTGGATAAAAATAACATAAATTGCTATGGTTTTCAAACAAGGTTTGAATTACAAGTTCCAATTTCAGAGCTAAGTGCACATTAAATAATTCAGCTTTGACAAAACTAAATGAAATGAAACAAAGAGCGGTATAAAGGCAAGCAGAAAAAACGAAACTCTCAATATCTGGGAACCGTCCCAATTGAAAAGTTTGTCACCATTGATAATTTCTTTTCAATCAGAATTCTTTATATTAAAATTTAAATTTGTGTCCTGTTTTTGTTAATTAATTTTAGCTTGGTTTTTGAAAGAGTGATATGTGTTTTTCTGTATACGATAAACCAAGTTTCAAATTCTCATTTTTTCCATGTATTTGAAAGAGTTTTCACGTACATAATTGTTTTCATATGCCAGTGCAACCCTTTTATAGAAGTTAATCAGCTGCAGCCTTCACAACTCAGTTGAATGAAATGGTATTATAAATTAAAAATAACAGTGCCAAAAACTTAATACAAAATAATGTGATTGAAATACCTGTATTAAGAATGGTTTATGGGGTTTGAAAATGGGAGTGGAGTAATCCAGTGCAGAATTGTCCAGTGGTCATTTCTCCATTTTCAAAAAAATTATGATTATAAGGCCCTTCGCTCTCCGAAACAACTGTCTACATCAAGCGTCTTCTTTGGAGCAGATTTCTTTAAATCCACCATAGTTTTTACAGTTGGTTTGTTTCCGGTCTATAATGAGGAATCCATGTCTTATCAACGGAGACACAAATCAACTTGGCAGTGATCAAATTTTGATTTGACAGCTACTTTCTTCTAAATCACACACACAACTAACCTATTTCTCAACCTAAAACTTGTTTCGGTGTTGCTTAACAGATATCAACATACATTGTTATCCTAAAAGTTCAAAGTGATCTATCTTTAAAAATATGCACTTTCTGAGCCATCTTTATATATGCCAGACTTTATTTGCATGAATAGCTAATTTAGCTATTTGACAGGGTCACAATCTAGCGGTTGGTACTGTTTTTGAACTGTCATTAATTCAAGTCCAAGTGCCACTAAAGATCTATCATTTAGCGAGTTTGAAGCACTATCGAGATTTCATGTCTTACCATTGTTGTGGTGTGGACGTTTCAAATAAAGGGCAACTCGGGTGTCAAACACTTTACTTTACCTTTAGAATTCGGCTGATTTTAAGTCAAAATATCCTTTCAACTCGGCGCTTTTAAGATAGAGGAAAAATTTTATTTCCCCCACTTGGAATTTCAAGTTTGCCACATGTGGTATGGTTAGTTTTCTAGTTACAAAGGGGAGATAGAAAGGGATGCTGATTTTTAGTCCATAATCATTGACGAGTAAGAAAGATCCTAATATTTGGAGCCATATCATATCACAATAATTTTTTTTTAATTCCTGGTTCCCATTTTTAATTGAGTGAGTTATAAGCTTTCAAATATATATTTTGATTTTATGAATATTGTGAATTTTCTAACATGTGCACATGTCACTATTTAATTAAATTCCAAAGTTAAAAAATATATTTTCTTGAGTTTGATGAACATTTCAGAAATACTAAGAAAGTAGAATTTATATGATGGGCATGTTCATTAGAAATCATGTATTATTAAAAATTAATAGATATATTACTTTTATTTGCTCCATTTGTGATATTTAGTTTACGAAAATTGCAAAACATGACTAATTCTGAAACAAGATTTTATTTTATTCATTGTTTAAGTATGAGATAGATTAATGAAAGAAATGGAGCAATATAGGCTAATATCCCTTAAGTATGAGAAAAAATTTATAAAAATACTAATATAAGGCATTATATAATAATTTTTTTATCTGTACAAATAATTTTAGAATTTTTAAAAATTTATTCTATTTTCATGAAATGTTTTCATGTTCCTTAAAAAATAGTAAATAATCTTTTAGTTTTAAGTATAAAAAAAATCATCATAACTTAGATTCGTGTATTCCACAAATTAACATTTTCAAACAAAACAAATAACAAAGAAAGCGACTGCTATACCATTTTACTAAGACATTTTCTAAAAGCAGGTACGTTAAAACAATATTAAATGAATAGCTTCTGTAATCTCATGACTAGACTCTTTGAGAATGGGACAGTTCATTCATAAACTCGTAATAATTAATTCGGTGCTTGCTTAACTCTCTCTCTCTCTCTCTCTCTCTCTCCATATATATATATATATATATATATATATATATATATATATATATATACAATATACACATGTAGATGTGTAATCGCTTGCTTTAGTGTGCAGACTTTATGAGAGGTCTCATTATTGTAACTTACATATTTAACTGCAACATTGAACACATGTCATAGAAAATAATACCTTATGTTTTCAAAATTATTCGACGAAATATGTAAAAGAAAGAAAATCTTAAGAACAAACAATAAGTAACTAGAACATTATTACTAAACATTTTATTTTTTAAATTAACGCCCTTTTATTGCTCAAAAAAAATCAATATACTCCAAATATTTTGATTTGACATTTTAATAACTTTGCATTTTAAAACGATAGTAAGGTTATTGGTAACGGATTTCATAAACTCGGTCAAGTAATGAGGACAGCATCCACTCTCCAAACTTCCACACGACACCATTATGAGGACTTAGAACCTAGACAGACTTAACATCCGATTTTCAATTGAACAGGACTTGAATATACACCTTAACCCCGGCTATGAGTATGCGACATCACTACTCGTCTACCGTGGCCTTTTTGTGATTAAATATTATCAAAAGGGAGATTAAAAAATAATGTTTAACTTAATTGAACACGTTTCAAAGCTGCTGATTAATTAAGTACGTCAAATTAAGGCGAAAGCTTCAATTAATTAATACATTCAAATGAAAATAATATGTAACACTTTTTTATATCAAATATTTCTATGAATCTTTAATCTTAAAGAAAAAAGTATTAATTTGTTTTTTTTAATATTTTTTTTTTGTTTCTAAAAGAAACTTATATCTTAAATTGAAAAGTTCTTGTAGCAATGCTTTTGAAATGTATGTCTTAAAAATGTTAAGTGAATTCTACATTTTAAAAATTTTGGCTCTTAAAAGAGCCTTTTTTTTGTTTATTTTTTCCTTTTCTTTCTATTAAAAATGTGTCAGTTTGAATATTTTTTATTCTTGTCTTTTGCTTTTTTATTGGTTTATGTGTTAAGAGATTTTTAAATAAATTGTGTGTTATTCTTCGAAACAGCTTTGGTCAATACAAAGAGCAACATTGCACGCCACACACATAATAGTTGTTCTTTTTTGTATATCATTTTTCGCACAATATGTGTACTTTCTTCTTTTCTTTTCGTCAATTGGACAATGAGAAAATTTATCATCATTTGTCTTCATTTTTTTTATTACTGAGGGCTCTGCATTTTTATATTTTTTTTTCCTTTTAGATATGTTATTAAATTCATTCTAAATTCTTTTAAACTGAGTTTTTAACTTAGTTTGGCACGACTTAAATATCAGAAACACAACAATATGGATGATGACTCTAAAGAATAATTTTTTGTCAATTTCTTAGTTCGTCTAGCAAAATTGTAGGTGGATGCCCTGCGGTCTCCTAAATCAACATTTTCCATGTGATTATTGTAATCTGCCATAATTTTTTGTTTGGAAGTGATTAATTTTTCTGTTTCCCATTCAGCAAAGTTACCATCATTTTTTTTTTTTGGGGGGGATGTCTTTCAATAAAATTTTCTTCATCAAAATCTTTCATCAAATTATCAATCTCTATTTCTGCGAGAAATTTCAGATTCAATCTAAAAATTAGAAGAAAATCAAGAGAAAGAAAAATCTATCGTTCATAGACAGCGTAAAGTCATCAAATGGAGTATTTTTTTCGAATTTTGTTGTTCCTAAAGGTTGCCAATGCTAAGGTATTTGCACACAACTGATAACGCTTGCGAAAAATATCCTCACCCAATTACGTACAATAGAAGCAAAGTCATAAAAAGGGTCAGGGAAATTTCTATAAGAGTCAGCTCACAAAAAAGGGGGAAATAATTGTCTCTAGATAGCTTGGAACAGCAGTTGTACAGCAGACGAAGCGAGCGACAAAAGAAATTTGGTACAGCATATGTACCTCTAATGTGTGAAAGTTAACTGAAGTTCGAAATGACGATGTCTGTCGTAAGTAGTACTCATATTGCTTCTAAGAGTTTTATTTTATTACAACCACTCAATTAATTTCTGGTGATATTTCTTTCTTATATTTACGGTCTATGCCATAATATATATTACATGGTTGTTTGATACAATATGAGCCCTTGTACGACGATATTTTAAAAATATACTATTATTTTAATTTAGAATATTTTAGTCATTAATATTAAGATATCAACTTTATTTCTTACCTAAATTAAATAGTTTCAGAGTTCACAAAGAAGCTGACATTTTCCTTAGAACTACACTGGTGTGCAAAACTTAAGCAACGATGTAAGTTTTAAGTAGATAGCCATGAAGTTGCAGAAAAGGGGTTATTGCGATTAGAAAGATGGACTTGTAATTCAATAGAAAGTTGATGCGTATACAAATGTCAGAAACCAAACTTCATATCTGAAATGAGTGTAAGCAAAACGCTTGAGGTCGGCGCGTGCAGCTCAAGACTACAATTAAAGGAAGAACGGAGCTGCAAATAAAGATACTCTCTACAATTGCAAGTGAAGTCTTTCATTAAATAAGGCTAGAAAAACTCACCTGGATGACTTCACACCTGAAAGAATGATCGCTAAGCTGAAGGAAGGGCATATTTTAATAAGTGAAGCTGAAGAGTTCGGAATCAACAAAATTGTCGTTTCGCGCACTCGGAAAGCCTTCTTAACTGTCAGAAAGGTTCTTATGAAAGGAAACTTCTGTTAGAAAGGTTGATGCTATCTTCCCTAAGAAAGCAACTGCAGTGCATGATCAATATATCGTCCTGCAAGCGAAAAGAGCCCGATACCAGTCATCAAGTGCCGTTGCTTAGGGACTGTGTACAGCAACAGGGCGACAAGAGTCGCGGTTTACTGTAGCCAGACACCTTCACAAAGTTGGCCACTCTAATCAGCGAAACCGTTTAGAGTGTCGTAATAAGCGCAAAAACTGGAGATTTCATCAATGGAGTCATGTCCTATTCACGGATAAGAGTAGTTTCAATGCCACAAGCGATTCTTAATCCCAGTTCATTTCGAAAGAGATCAGGACACGTTTTCATTCCAGTATCATCATCGAAAGAGACCGTTACGGTGGTCTTAGAGTTGTGGTCTCGGTTTGATGCTGATTGGGTGGACAGAGTTCCACGTTTTCGACAGAGGCTCTGTACCCAGAGGTTGCTAATGTAAGAAGGTGATTCTTCCCTATGTGCTTCTGTTCCGAATTGCTATTGGACCAGACTTCGTTTTTCTGGAGGTCAATGCATGGCCACACCGGACTGCTTATTTTCATCAGCTACTGGAAAAAGAAGATATCACTCGAATGGATTGGCCAGCGTTCTCGCCTGATTTAAATCTCACAGAACATGTGTAGGTTGCTTTGGGGAGACACTTTGGGGCATGATTACATCCTCCAGGGAACACCCAACAACTAAAACAAATGCTGATTGAGGAATGGACACTCTTACCTCAAGAATTGTTGGACAATCAGTTGCTGAGTATGGATGTCTTTCAGATGATTCCTTGAGGAGTTATGACCTGTTATTTAAGTTTTGCACACCAGTGTATATGATTGATCAGCTTTTATTGCTTTCTTTTGTTTAGGTCTCATTTAAAAGCAACAGATGTCTTTTGGTTACAGACTAAGCAATTTTTAATACAAGTGACAAAAACATAATCCGAAATGTCATCACTAATCCAAACTTCCACACCACGAAAATGGAACGACTTAGAGCTTCGATAGATTTAACATGCATCAAACCTGTTATACGGTGGAATTTTAGGGGAATCGAACCTCGAAACACTTGACACTCAATACACAAAAATAAGTTAAGCGTAAACAACGCTGGAAAACCGAGGAACTGTCTTGCGACAATGACCACTTAACTTATGCAGCCACTTGGACTCTGTGAACTTGAAGAATTCTTCAACTTTTAAACTATATAATATATTTTTCAGTTTTACTTAATCTTGATATTCTTTGAATAATTCGTATGCGTATCTAACGTTCAGATTAATACGAGTTTAACAATCAAAACTTAATGTAACCTTTTAAATTATGAGACACAGAATATATTTGTTTCATAGATAAAAGGCATTTTTTGGAAATAATTTCGTATATATATATATATATATATATATATATATACGATCACACAAACACACACACACATATATATATATATATACGATAACACACATACACGTGTATATATATATATATACGATCACACACACACACACACACACATATATATATATATATATATATATATATATATATATATATATATATATATATATATACGATCAAACGTAATTATAATCAAATTTATTTATAATTTTTGTGAAATCTAATCAATCATTTTATTTTTATACCTTGAAGAATAAATTACACATAATTTCGAATATGGATTCGTATAATTATTGCAATAATCTATGAATTAGTACCAAGTTATCGTTATTTGTTAGAATGAAACATCAGCGTGCACATTTATTACCTACAGATAATTGATCACCGAACACGGACAAGACATGGAATCTTTTAACTTGATTTACTTTCATTATATTATACTACTCATCATTTTTTAGAAGGCGTTATCGTATTATAATTAGTAGTGTATTTAAAAACTTTCTAAATTCTTCGAAAAATATCTTCCATGTGATATTCTGTATGCATTCTATTTTCTATTTAATGGAGTCTAAAGAATAAGCAGCTTTTTCCATTTATTAATGAGTGTAATATAATGTTTCGATTTGTTTACCTTTTACAGATGTAAGTACTCAAATTTTTAATGAGTGTATTTATAAAGATTTCTACTGACGTTATTATTTAATATTATTGTTTGAAACTTATTTTCTGACCTTTTCTATTTTTGATAAATTTGTGCAACTAGGACTTGTAAAGTTCCAAATGATATTGTTGCTTTAATTTTACTTAGTATGAAATCTACGAGAAAGCTCTATCAGTTTTTAAAGAGGATGAAAATAATATATTGTTAATATATACGTATAATAAAATCTATCATACAATTTATGTTGTTAAACGGATTTGTCTATAAACATTCCATATGGAAGTTTCATGAGTTAAATGAGAAAAAATTGCTTAATCGAGTCGGGATGTGCACATCTCTACTTTTTTAAAACAAAACGAACCCTTATCAAACCGGATGATAATCTGGAGTGAAAACTGGATAACTTATGAAAACGTCTTACCGAAAATTGCACGTTATAAGTCCAGATAATCTAGAATTTCCATTTTTGTGTCTAAATGAGATATTGCTGTTCGTATGGTGGGATGTCCTACTGAATCATGGTAATGCCTACTAGACTACATGTAATATGATGACTTGTCAGAAAATTGATCATATAAGGTAGGAAATTCTATCTCGTCCACCACACTCACCAGACCTAATAGTCATGGATTACCACCTGATTATCTCACTCCCAAATATTTTGAAATAAAAATACTAAACTAATGCAGCACATTGTTTGATTTAATCTCCTGTAATGTCTAGGCATTTCTCTAAAACGGTATTTACAAGTTATCATCATGTTGTTAAGAAGTCATATGTAGCGATATAAATTATATTTTATAATAAATATTATAAAATCAATGAAAAAACTGTATTATTTTCCTATACTCCCTAAACTTATAGAACTTTCTGATAGACTTACAACACGCAATTCTGTATACATTTGACCAATCAAATTGCCAATAATGATTTATTGTATTTACAATTCAGTTAAAACACATTTTTAAACATACGTGTATTAGAACGGGTTCCAAATAAGAGAAAACTATAGAAATATTTTTTATTATTGAATTATAAATGTTTCATATGAAAATGTTTTGAAATGTACAACCAATTTTCAGATAATTGTTTAGCTTAACATTAATTATTTTTATACTATGTCTCCCTGTGTTTTTGTCCTTAGAAAGTAAACCTATTTTTTCAAAATGTGGCACCACTCATATAAGTACTTTTATCGCAATAACTGCTAAATTTTCCAAAACATTTATATCCGTGCCACAATGAGCTAAAATAACAGACTTCGTTTTAGTTTCATACAAATGAAGGAGTATCGAAAAGTATTAAGGCTTAGTGTTGTTTTCTTTGACTTCAATTAACCATAGACTGAAGTAAAACGTAGTATTAAAGAGTTTTAATTGTTATCGAGGTTTATCATAAAGTTTTAACTATTACTAAAAATATTGTAGATAGAACCCTAATTTTTAATTTTCTTTCCTCATGTGTCTCTACTTAGTCATCATTCGGAATCATTCAATTCTACCACAGTTTTTTGGCCTTTCGAAGACCATCATAGATGTTGCGTCTCGCGCTATTTTCCTAAATTGTGATTTGTAGACCCCATTTCACAAACGCGCGCTTAGACTATTATGTAACACTTATATATATTTATTTTAGTCTGTATATGCAGTAAAACAATGCAACGTCACTTAAAATTTGTAATTAACTTTTTCTAATAGTATGTCTTTAAATTAGTATGCTGTGTGCCGTGTTAATGTAGGATGCAATAAAATTTAATAGGCTAATCGCTCGTGGAATAAGATTTCTTAGAAAACGGCATTATATGCAAACCGCAGCAGCTTTCCCGAAACAACTTTGGCAATGAGATAAGTAACAATTTGTGTTTACCTCATATGAAAATTTAAACAGCCGTGGTATTTTGAATTCATACGCATAAAATTTAATCTACTTTTCTCATTCTCAAAATTATTCTTTATTACTTTATAATAGAGTTCAGGTATTTGAACTCTATCTTTTCCTTAGTGTAGATTCATTAAATCTATAACTTCTAGTTACAAAAAAATGAGTATTATTAGCTGTTATAAATATAACAGTAATATATAACCTTAGGGTGAGATATTAGTAATCCAATAGGTTAAAATACATACTCGTTTCCTTTATTAGTGAAAATAAATTGCACCAAGAGCACCACTGGACTTTTACTCATTTAATCTTATCCTGCACACTAATTGTAACATTTCATTGATGATCCTTGATATAATTATGAAAAATATCGAGGCAGTTGATCATGGCTTAGTTTGAAGTGTTTTATTGAAGTATCTGGTATATCTTTTCTTAATAATTATATATAAGATATATATATATATATATATATATTAATAATAATAATAATAATGGATATAATAAGCTATTTAAATTTAAATCAGATCTTAAAAGATAATTAAAAATATTTTTTAATTTGTGGATTTAATAAATACTTATCATTTTAATTAAATGTTTGCATCGTTATTTAAATTTGATGCATCTAACCTTCTATTTATATAAATTTTCAATAAATTACTTTGTATAATTTACTGTATTACAACGTATAAAAATATGGGTATTTGTGTAAACTGGATGCCGTAATGAAAATTTATTATTTCATTTTAAAGAAATATGTAACAAACATATTTATTCTTGCAAAAAAATTAATGATTTAAGTCACAAATTGTCATGAATTTATTAAGTCACCTCCAACTAATGAAGTAACAAAATATGAAGCGGTATATAAAGAATAACACAACGACACATTTGATTTGTATAAATTGGCATAAAATTTTAAATTTAAGCATAATTATCAATAGCTTTTTTGACACATTTTGCCGTTTACTTATATTATACTTAACTTCCTGAAGTTAATGATATAAAGCCCCCTATAAAATTAGAATCTGATTAGATTATTAGATTTATTTGATATATAAATATAAAGAATTATTTTCTTACAAAACATCGCTTTCCCACATTATTCAAATAATCCCCTATTCCTTCCAAGCTTTACTTTTCCTCTAAGCTCTAAATTTATTTTCTAAGAAAGATATATAAACTGGTGTCCGAAATTAAGGTCATAAACTCTTTTTTTAAAATTACTGTAAGCTTCTACCAATAAAATGGATAAAATATTTTTGTATATATATTTTGTAAAATGGTAAGCACAATGTTAACATCCAGTTTTGAATAACTGATATTTCACTTTAACTTTGTAGCAGATTGAGGAATTTAATAGCTTAATCATTTGAGATATTCATCTGCAGTGATTTGAAAATGGTATTATTACCCACATGTTTGATTGATTACGGTGAAAATGAGTTCCGTTAGTCGCCATTAGAAGACAAAAAAACAATTGGAAGGCTTGAAGCTGGGAAATACCTAAGAGAGGTGACTCGAAGTTTACCAGTAGTATCAAATGTGGTATCTAGAGTGTAGAATCAATTTCAAGCAAGTGTTACTTATTACCAGTATGGCCCGTCAAGGCCGTACAATATGAACAAAACCTGCTGAGAAACGCTACAATGCATTAGGTGCCAGACAACATATGGAAACAATGACTGCAGAGCATTCTCATGACCTTGGTGCTGAACCTGAAACAAAAATTTTCAGATGAACAATATATAGAAGCCTAAAAGCGATAATTATTTACGCCTGGTGTGTGGTATGTCTCCCTAATAGTGTGTAGGAGAGTTCTTTGTTAAGGAGTCGAACACTCGAAGATTGGGATTGTGTTCATTACACTAATGTGTCGATTATCATTTTTTTTTTTTTATTATGCAGGGTTATTTTTGGTAAATCTCCATCTGAAGAGCACATGGAGCTCACTGTTACCCTTCCAACATTAGGAAAATTGACCAATTTAGTGGCAAGGAAATCACTGTATGGCGTGGCAACTTGTTGGGAAGTCGAACACCATTTGCTTATATTTTATACAGGTCATGTCACCGCACAGTGCTATAGGGATGAGGTCCTTGAAACCTATGTGGGATTTTCGGGATGCTGCAGTCTCACGTTCTTCTTTAGGAACGATGATGCGAGGTCATAGGCAGAGCTGACATTGCTTACGATTTTCTTTAATAAGAGGATATTCACGGTATGGACTATTGCGTGATGTATCCGGACCTCAATCCAATGCAACATATCTGAATTGTACAAGACAAA
Organism: Nephila pilipes; assembly: GCA_019974015.1. Classification (NCBI taxonomy): domain Eukaryota; kingdom Metazoa; phylum Arthropoda; class Arachnida; order Araneae; family Nephilidae; genus Nephila; species Nephila pilipes. The sequence goes on along the minus strand of BMAW01049877.1, from coordinate 3,553 downwards.
GCGAATGTTTGGCGTCTCCCTACTCCTGAACCCTCCATGCATCAAAAGCAGCCGTTTTAGAAGTTTGGGATTTTTCGCCGCAAGCATTTCTCAACATCCTAACCAACAATATGATGGTCTCCATTATGAGGCTTGTACAGCTGTGCACAATGTTGCCATTCCAAATTAGATGGACCTTTCTCAGGATATAAGACATGATGATAACAATAATAACCTAAATGAACTTAATATATCCTGTATGAACTTCCAATTCTGTTTTCCATATTTGTATGTTGCTATATGCTTTTACCTTCAGTAATATCTCGATATGCCGAATTTTATGGCATTAATCAAACATTTCTCCAGTTATCAAAGATTTTGTATTTGCTACCGTGGTTTCAGACACCGTATATACTTGTAAAATCATGAATACATTTGAATTAAACATAATTCTGAGAAAAAAAAATTCTTTTAAAATTTAATTTAAATGCTTAAAGGCTTAAGGATATATCGAGGGAATTATCTTACTTCGTGATCTTCTACTTTATACGTATTTTTTCTGAATATTCACTTTATCTTATGTCTGCCTCAATATTTTACCGTAATCAGCCTACAAAATGTAGATGTATGAGTTTCCCTCTTCATAATGAAAGTAAGTAACACATTTTAATCAAGCTATTTATTTCAATTAATGTTTAAAAGGACAGGCGGGTGGTTGTAACTCAAACAAATTGCCTCTTTAGATTCTTATCTTTTTATCTAAATTAAAAGGAAAAATCCCTAATTCTAAGACTAGTGAAAGAAATTACAGCTTTCTAACTTTCATTTTGATTACTGTTCATTAAAGAATATTCTTTTCTAAACGAACACTACAGAAATATTATTACTTTTTCTAACAATAAGCATATATTTTCATGAGAAATATTATTTTAATTACAAATTCGCGTTATTTCGTGTTTAGAATTAATCACTTTCGTATCAGTGCTTTTTTTCTAATCATCACTAGAATAATTAAAAATCGGTTTAAAAGATTAGACATTTATTTTAATGAAAAACATTTAAAAGTTATATTTTAAATGCAGACTTTGTTAAATATCTTTGAACTGACATTATCTTTTGTTGCTAAAGATTACTATGAGTATTTGTTGAAATTAAGTACCATTAATTAAAAAAAATATATAGTGATAGTTTCATATTCTATTAATCACTTTATAAATGATAAAAAAAAAACTATTTGATTATACACTGGAATGAGTTTTGGCATCATGATCATTGAAATAGGAGCTACTATTCCTTACCTTTATTATTCATAAGGTTTCGGTTTAAAGAAAGGCAATATGTTTCTACATTGAATACAATGTGATTACTCTCATAAATTTTATTAAGAAAATTTCTGATCAAAAAATAAATCCTGGTATAAAGATAAACAAAAAATGTTCAGATAAAGGAAATCAATACGCTTCTTCTTACTCAGTTATGAAATTAGATACTATGTCTAAACATACTTGAATGAAATGTCTCGTTAATTCATGAGTTAAGAATTCTTTATTTTTGCAATCAATATACAATGCAGAATTCAGTTAATTATTGCTTTTTTGTATATTCGAATTTCTAATCTTAAAATTTTGTTTTCGTTTTTCTCACCCTATTTATGTACATTTGAGATGTTAAGTGTTTTTTATGTTGCTTGTTTTCTTATTGATTCTTATACAGATTAATTTAAAATTAATCAACCGATTTTAAAATTGCATATTTTCAAAAATAAGCAGTACGTGGATGTAAGTAGTATTATAAGTAGAATATGAATGCAAAGGAAAACTTGAAGCTTTATTCTGTGAACATAAGATGACCTTCCTGTGTTCTTCGTATATCTATTTCATTAAAACTGTTTTAGAAAGCAAGTTTATGGAGCTACCTCGAAATTGGATCAGTCACAGTGATCCTTGTGACTTGATATCACAACAGCTGGTCACCTAGGTACCCTGATATGAACTCATACGACATCTTCTTTAAGTGTTTGCGCTACAATTACGCACAAATTTATGTCAACTGAAAAAAAAGGAGTTTCTGATGCTGTACAACTAATTACTACTCATACTTTATAACATATTATATCGTAATTTACTTGTAGAATTGATATTATACTAGTATATGTAACTTAAGGTGGTTAAATCGAATACCTTTAAGAGATTCTTTCATATTTTCCTATTGCATTCATATAATACTTACTATTCTGTATTGTTAATCATGAAAACATAGCATTTTAAAATAAGATTATTCATCTTGAGGAACCCAGTAATGAGATTGGTTTGATGCTTCCCTATGAAAAGAAATCTTGTAATGTGGGTTATACAAATATTTATATCAATTTTAACCTGTGGATTTATTTTATATTTTTCATATTTCAATTCCCGAATCTTTTTCAAGCAAATGAATCATGATAACATAAATCATATTAGCACTATAAGTATAGTGAACGTATTTAATGAAATATAATAAAAGCAATGAAGAATTAAATTTTATAATCACTAATGATTAGGAAATATAAGATTGTTATCGAACAATGATCCAGGATTTCTCGCAATGAGAAAGATCGAAATTAATCACACTTATATCATTACAAGTTAAGTCAGCCTAATCTTAATAAACTATCTGTAGTAAGATTGAAATTTACGTTACAAACATGTTGAAGTTTAATAAAGAAAGGACACATTCCCAATTTTAGAAATATCAGTAAAGTGATTAGCAGCAATCATTTTCCTCATAATTCGAAAAATATATTTTTGGGATTAAACTTTAAATTACTGAGTATAAAGATCATATACAATAGACCACAGAAGTGAAAAACAGGAAAGTTTTAAAATCTAGGAAAATTATGAAGTAAACTACTTTAATTTCAGAAAATAAAAAAGAAACAAAAAAAAAAAAAAAAAAAACGTAAAACAATTAGGTTTTGCACAAGTTTAATAATATGAGGATGACAATTTTTCTCTCATTCCTATACGAATATTAATATTCTTAAAAGAACAGAAATGTATTTCACGATGTTATACAAAGCTTCTTTAGGAAATACAAAACTCTATCAAAAGATAAATATTTATGATGTTAATAAAATGACTAATTAAATTTAAAATATTTTCACACAGATTTCCTTCATTTATCAAACATTTTTATAAGTTTGCTTTATTAAAAGGAAGCTTCCAAATAATATTTCAATTTTAAATTAATTGGACAAATCTGTTTAGAAATACAGGGAAATGTTTTTATAGAATAATGTACTAGATTATTTTAGAGCAAAATATCCATTTACAAAGAGACGTTATTCATTTTTTTTCAGTTACAGCTTTTCAACAAAGTTTTTTCAACTTTTGTTTTATTTAAAATAAAATAAAAAATTTCTCTTCTTTTCGAGTAATATTAATCATTATAAATTAAAATATGTTTTAATCACTATACATATATACATGTATGTAAATTATATATATATATGTATGTATGTAAATTATATATATATATATGTATGTATGTAAATTATATATATATGTATGTATGTAAATTATATATATATATATAT
>BMAW01049873.1:4749-17982 GCA_019974015.1 Nephila pilipes | reverse complement strand
TACGAAATTATAAATAATGAAAAAAAGTCCAAACATGTTACACAGCACATTAACAAACGCAGGATAAGATAAAAATTCATTTGCTAATGCCATTGCTTGGGAGATTTCATCATAGATTTTTATTATTTTTTGGTAATCGCATTGCGAAATTGAGGTCTTGGATCTTAAAACAAATTCGGAGAAACATGATTTCATGCAGATACATACATAGCAATAATAACCTGCAAAAGAGCCGCCGATGCCACATAATACTGTGGCAGTTGCGACACAAAATGTATCTATAATAAGAATGAAATATTTCCATTGTTCTGGAGCATATGTTGAACCGTAGATTGCGCTATGTAGATGTTCTCTGAATGTCGTAAAGAAATAACACATTTGGTAATTTAAATACATACTAAACAATCCTACACAAAATACAAGTGTTGATATTCTTAAACGCCTCCATCGCTTGGCGGAAAAGAAAATTTTAGAAATTTTTGAAAGCTTTCTCAATAATAATCGGATTTTCTTTTGAGAATGCAGCAGAGATATATAAGCAGACACTTCGAAAAGAATTATCATTAACAGGGCCCAGTCCCTCTGTATTCTCGAAAAGAAGATTAACCACATAAAGTGGGTTACAACAACGAGAAACAAAACAACTTTGAATGCATGTCTCAGAGAATTCCACATGAAACTTAAGAGTTTATTTCCATTGATGAAGTGACGGTATGACATTGTTTCTATCCCCATCAAGTGAAAAAGAAATAAAATAGGTTGGAACGTTTTTTCTAACATATCTGCTGATTTATTCATTTCGATGTGTTAATGAAATGAGCAATATAGGCTTAGCAGATGCTGGTTGTCTGTAATGCGAGATATGATTAGATGTTTCTGGTACCCATTTATACCATTAATAGTAATTGCATATGATTTGACAATTTTCTGGTATTGATTTTTCTTCCCATCATGAAATTCTTTCCGTAATTCATAATAGAAATTGCTTATTATTTTCTTTTCACTCGTATCCCTTCTTTGTATCATAACTTCGTCTCGTCACGCGACACTTAAAATGGCTATTTCATTCCGATTGTTATTCGATACAATTAATTTTTATTTTTGCTTCTACGGCACAACAGTATATACTAAAATAGATATATATTAATCTTTTTTGAGAAAGAAAATTATGCAGTTAAATATTGTAAAATACAATGTTCTTTTTTACCTATAATTTCATGTCAAAGGAGCAGCATCAAAAACTCAAGAGTTCCTTACTTCTACTTTTTCGATTTCTGACTTAATTAAAAACAATTATTAATGAAAAATATTTTAGGAAAAGAGAAACACTTTATTATTTTTCAGTTATCTTCCTATTTATTGGAAATTCAAATTCTACTGCCATTTATTCATACAATCTCTCACTTAATTTTGGAACTTATTTGGATTGAACTAAACTGCTGAGCCGTATAACTTCGATTAATATTTTATTTTTTGATTTATTAATTATTAGCCACCTATTGAAAATACGTAAGAGTAAGACAAAATATGTGTTAATCAGGAAATATATACAGAGGGATATTAAAGGTTGTTCTTTCTCGAATCTTCTTTATCTTGTCATTTCTAGATTACAATCAACTAATAAAATTTTAACTTACCATTTCATTCATTCTGATTCAAATATTTCTCATAAACAACCGATTCTTATCTTAATGTTTTTACTAGGAATCGTTTTAATCCAAAAAATTTACTACGATCCTACCGAGGATCGCAGTACTCGAAAGTTCGCAAATGTTTAACCCAAGGTCGAATGATTGAGAAAATAGAGGAACGTTGCTATGTGAGACAAGCGTGGCTACGGAGTACGGGATTGCTCACAGTATCGTTTCATGAATAAGAAAGGATTTTAAACTACAGAAACAGTTTCCCGACGGCTCAGCTGTGGTCACGCTAGCGAGTGACACACAAAATTACCCTACAGAAGCAAAATTATCCTACAGAAGGAACAGACAGCAGACAGAGAGAAAAATCGCACACACAGGCGATTGGACAACCGATTTCATGCTTGCCAGAAAGCTGCACAGTGTTGGTCTGTTTGCACGATGACTTGCATGGTGTGTACTTTTCTTTTTCATCGGAGAAGGCGTTTTCTGGGAAGCAGTGAACACTAAAATTAGACAGATAATCAATGGAGTTGAGTGCTCTTTTCGGATAAAAATAGGTTTAGTCTGAGTAGCGATTCTGGACGCATACACATCTGGAGAGAGCGGAAAACCAGCAATAACTCCTCCAACGTCATTGAAAGAGACCGGTTTGGAGGTCGCGGTGTTCTCATTTGGGAAGGCGCCATGCTTGGTTGCTGTATCAACCTTCACATCTTCAAAGGAGGCTCAGTCACCGGGCCGGCTATTGTAACGATATTCTCCTTCCGTAAGTGCGTCTTTTTAGATGCGCAGTGGGTCCGTAGTTCATTTTCATGGAAGACAATGCGCCAACTCATCGCACAGTAGCTGTAGAAGAGCTGTTGGACAGAGAGAATATTGAACGCATGTATTGGCCGACAAGGTCTCCGGATCTAAATCCCATCGAGCATGTATGGGACAATCTGGACAGACATTTGACAGCACGAACATCCTGTCAGTAACGATACCATTTTTGGTTGGTTGGTTAGTTGGTTTATGGCGCAAGAGTCAAATCTGACTAAACTGCGCCAAACAATTGTTGATAATACGAGCTATAAGTTTTTTCTCAAAAATAAAAAATAAAAATTAAAAAAAAAAACAGAATTTAATTAAACCTGATAAGCGACTGTTAAAAAAATAATTGGTGATTAAAACTGGTTTCAAAAATAAATGTTTGCAAACGATTAAATAGATGAAAGATTAATAAAAAACTGGACTGGACCGATACCAGAGCTCCGATTGGCAGTACAAGACGAATGGGCTGCTATGCCTTAACAATTCATTGACAGCCTCATACTCAGCATGGCCAGATGATGTGAAACCTGCGTAGCAGTCAGGGATATCATATCCCTTCCTAAAGGTTGAGTGTTTCTAGCTAGACACCTATCACATGGATGTTTCGGTCTTCAATCGTATTGTGCTCCATGCTACTTTTTCAATAAAGTTCCTTTTTTTCATTTTGATTTCTTTTTTTGATAAGTTTTGCATACATTACTCATGTATCTTACGACTTGGGGATCTTACGGTATCATTTGTCTTGATTTGGAAAGCCTTTGTACAGTGTTATATTCAAAAAACCATCTCGTCCTTAATTTTTGCATACCAGTATATATACGTTATCTCTTTTGCACTATTGGAAACTTTTAGGACAGGTGTGGTATTTATAATTTTTCTAAATATTATCAATCGCTTGATCATGTTCACCAGACCAACTAAAATCAACATTATTTTTAATAGTTCTTTTAAAGGTGCTGTAAAATTTATCTGCCTTAATTCCATCTTCAGAAACTACAAAACTCATATGTTTAATCTCATTGACTTTAAATTGAAAATTTTCAGAATTAAATTTTACATTATTAGCTTTAGCTCTTTCTAAGACAAAGCAACAGCACTCTGTTATGATCCTCCTTCGTTGTTCCTGCTATTATTAAGTTATCAAAATAAATATGTACACTCTCAATATTTGCAAAGAAATTTTGGTTTCGTTTCTAAGACTTCAGGGGCTGAAGCAATTCTTAACAGCAATCTATTAAATTTATATCTTCTAAATGGAGCATTGAACGTACAAAATTTCAGACCTTTTCTCGTCACTTGACCGTGGTTCAAAATTACGAGGTCCGTCGCCAATAGCCCTAGTGTTGCTTCTAGTGCGAAGTTAATAAAAACTAAACTAAATTCAGCTGAGGGAATTTACCCAAACCACTTTTTTAAATCTAATACAGTAAACAACATTTGCCTTTTAAATGGCTAATAATTTCATCACTAGATGTTATAATGCGATGTGTGTTCTTGCTCAATAACTTTATTTAAATTTCTTGGAACTAAGCATATCCATAGTTTATCGGTCAATTTTTCAACTATTAACAAAATTATTTATCCAATTAGTCAGGACATTTACGTACAATGTTATGCTCTAACATTCTAAATTTGGTTTCATTTAAATTAACGTCGCACTAGAAGCAACACGAGGACTATTAGCGACGGACCTCGTAATTTTGAGCCATTTCGGTCAAGTGACGAGGATGATACCTGAGCAGACCCCTCCCCCCCTCTCCTAACTTCCACACCACACCTAGGGAGGATTTTGAGCCTCGACAGATTCAACGTGTATCAGCCCCGGCTACACGGCAAGTCTTTACCGTCCAAGGATCGAATCCGCGACTGAACGAAAACCGCCGGCCATGAATCCAAAACCATGACCACTAGGCTACTGCGGTCACTCCTTACATTCTAAATAAAGTAGTGTTCCTCTCAGATCTTTTAGAATTACTTGAGATATCCTTCTAGAGAGGTCTATGATAGGGGTTATATTTTCTTTTCAGAACTGTAAGATAGGGAAGCCCTGAAAATTCACCTAATGCTTTAAGAACTTCTTCATACTTAATCAAAACCTATTTTTTACCAGATAGCTCAACTTGATCTATCCCTTGAATCGATTTAAACATCATGCGCGCATTTAGGTCTAAGATTGGCTCAAGTCTACATTTACAACAATAAAATTCATTTGGATATTTTTACATTGCCCTTACCTTCGGGTTACAGTTTTTAATCTCATAAGTTATTAACATAGTACCTGTCTTACGTAATTTGCATATTCCACACAGTTTCATACTATTATGAAAAGATAGAGGCAATATATTGGCCTTTGTATCAGTGCCAAGCTTAAAATTTATAAAATAGTTATTAATACATTAATTTTTTTACACCAGTATTTATCACTTGGTTCCTTCAGTACATGAAGAAAATGAATTTATATGCAAGTTAAAAGTTTGTATTTCATTTTGAGTATCCCCTTTAATTTTATTCGCCTTCTGAGAATCTTTAACCAGGAAATACTGCTTTTTGTTATATTTGCGCGATATATCGCAGTAAAATGATTCTTCTTCCAGCAGAATTTAAATAATTTGTTAAAAGCTGTACATTTCATCTTCCTAAGAGCTCTACTACAGTTATTACAATTGAACACCCTCAAATAATTCACAGCCACGCTAGTTGAAGTATTGCTCTACACCTAAAAAAAAAAATTTCGCACGTCATCCATTTCACCTTTCATATTAAAGTTATCATTCGTTTTCTTTGTTTGCTCTTTACTCACTTCAGGTACCCGAATGGAATCTGTTAATTTCTTCAAAGTTTGTTGTGGTTCTCGAAGTAAACATTCTTGAAGAGTTTTGTCACGATTTCCAAAAACTATTCGATCAAGAATGAAAAGACTCCGCTTGTGCTTGAAATTCACATGATGCTGCTAGGAGCTTCAGATGCATCAAATATGTATCTGTTCTGACCGTCTTCTAGGGAACAGATGAAAAAAAATTTGTATCTTTCGAATACTTGGTTCTGATGGGTAATGTAATATTCCTCGAATTTACTCAAGACTTTCTTTTTGCTTACATTGCCTTCGAATTTGAATGTGTTATATACCGATAGACCTTTATTGCCTAATAGAGTCAGCAAAATTACGATTTTATAAGCATTAAGTTGCAGATATTTTTTTCTCTTGCAATCACGAAGTTTTCGAATTTCTGCAACCACTTTTTCCAGTTTTCCTAGACATTACCACTTGTGAAAATGATCTGATCTCATTGGGTGGTTAGAAAAGTTGCATTTTAAGACATTCGCGAAATGTTTGTTTAACAGGGTTGCTAATTCTGCGATATTCTTCTTATCTGCGTTAGGCTGCGTGGATTCTTAAGAATTTCACAAACTTTAGTTTAGCACCACACTGGGCACCATGTATCATTTTATGTGAAGTTTACAGTGGCTCAAACAATTGAGGATACACCTTACTTTCACTTGATAAATCCAACTTTTAATGAAAATAACACATTAACTAGAATAGAAGACGTATTTTTACTTTTACACGTAATAAAAGGGTTAATTTACAGAAATAAAAATAACGAAAATCAACAAAAAAATATCTAAAATTAAAAGTTTCACAAATATTTGAAGTAAACATAGGCAGATCTTTACCTCAAAAAATTAAGGATACACCAATGAAATTTTTTCGATATATTACGTGCATAGACAGTATCAGTATTTTGTTGCATGTTCTTTGGCTTTTATAATGTCCTCCAAACGTCTTGGTACCGATTCGACCAATTTTTTAGTGGTATCTGGAGATATTTTATCCCATTCTTGTAACACTTGCTTTAAATGGGCTTTGTTTCTAATCTGGTGTTTTTGGACCGCTGTTTCTAGTATGGCCCACAAATTTTCTATGACATTGATGTCAGGGGACTGTGGCAGTGTGTGCAATTGCTGTTTACAATGAAAAAGACACCACATTTTGACGTTACGTGCCGTGTGTTTGGGGTCGTTGTCGTGCTGAAATATAAAATTTCCATCTAAACCCAATTTTTGTGCACTTTCTTAAGATTGTTGCGGAGTATGTCTATATAAAGCTTATGATCCATTATCCCATCTATAAAAACTAAATTTCCTACCCCATTTGCAGCCATACAACCCCAAACCATGACGGAGCCGCCACCATGTTTAACTGTAGGACGTAAATTTTTTGGATCCAAAGCGGTGTTCGGCTTTCTCCAAACCGTGTGACGACCATCGCTTCCAAAAATGTTGAATTTACTTTCATCACTAAATATAACTTTCTTCCAAAAGTTTTCTGTCTTCAACTGATGAGTTTTTGCAAACTCCAAACGCTTTTTCTGATTTTGTAAGCTTATGAAAGGTTTCTTTCTAGCTACTCACTGCTATATCCAGCATGTCTAATCACATTTCTTACAGTTTCAGCACTTACACTTCTGCAGATTATTCGAGAAGTTTCTGCAGCTAGTTTGACTGCACTCAGTTTAGGATTAATCTTGATATCTTTTAAAATTTTCCTTTTAGCTACATCACTCAGAATACTTTTCCTTCCTCATCCACTCTTATTTTGAATTAATCCATCGCGTTTAAATATCCCAATGATTTTCTGGACACATGAGTGACTTCTACCGACAATTTCAGCTATTTCACGATAAGATTTTCCCTTCTTAAATAACCTTAATATAAATTTTCTTGCATCAATACTAGTCTCTTTCCGAGGAGCCATTTTCCATTTAAAATTACAGCTTTATATTCTCATAACCAACTTCAAAAGACAGAAATAACAGTTGAAAAAGTTTAGGATAAAATTTCCCAAACTTTAGTAGCAAGCAAAAAGAAATCAAGTGGTAGTTAAACAAAAATTTCATTTGTGTATCCTCAATTTTTTGAGGTAAAAATCTGCTTATGTTTATTTGAAATGCCTCTAAAAAGTTTTATGTTAGAATTTTGTCGTTGATTTTTCTTTATTTTTACTGTTAATTAAACCTTTTATTATGTCTAAGAATAAAAATTCGTTTGCACTTCTGGTTAAGGTGTTATTTTGATTGAAAGTTGGATTTATCAAGTAAAAGTAAGGTGTATCCTCAATTGTTTGTGCCACTGTATATGTTAAACACCAAAAGTTCATGAAATACTACATTTCATAACACATACAATAAAGGTTTTTTTTATCCTGATTCAAATAGCTTATATATATATATATATATATATATATATATATATATATATATATATATATATTTGAATTATGTGATATCCATCTTGAAGTCTTAAAAAGAATATTCCGTCTTACTCACATATTTGAATCTTCATTTCTTTGTAATTTTTTGTAAGTATTTATATTTTGATTGTGATAATTTTAGAATTATAGATTTTATTTTTGTAGATTTTATCTTTGAACTGTTTTGCATCTTTTAATCATTGAACTCTTTTGTAATTTGGATATCCCAATTCAGCCTACCAAGAATTATAGATTTTATTTTTGTAGATTTTATCGCTGAACTTTTTTGCATCTTTTAATCATTGAACTCTTTTGTAATTTGGATTTCCCAATTCAGCCTACCAAGTCGCAAAGGGGGAAGGTTGGTACCATTAAACTAGTTTAACCCCGCTTATTCGGTCCTCAGCCCGAAATTGCTTTTTGACTTGCTGGGTTCCATATTTTCACTTATTTTTCATTCTTTCATTTTTACATTTCTTTCTGGATTTTTGTCTTTTTAAATATTTTAAATTATTCTTTCATAAATTTTCAGTATATATATATATATATATATATATATATATATATATATATATATACCTACACACACGAAAAGTCCTTATAAGAAAAACAAATTAATTACTCTTCAACGCAAAAGACGGCTGCGGTAGCCCTAGTGGTCATGGTTTCAGATTCGTGACCGGCGGTTTTCGTTCAGTCACGGTTTCGAGCTTTGGCGACTCGTCACTTGACCGAGGTTCAAAATTACGAGATCCGTCGCCAATAGCCCTCGTGTTGCTTTCAGTGCGACTCGAAGAAAAAAAAAACTCGTAAAAAATTATTACACCAAAAAAAAACTTAATATTATCCAACTAAATTATGAGCATAATTTAACTGATTTTCAATTGATAAAAAATTATCTTTTTTTGAATTTTGTATGAAATTACTTTTAATTCATATTTTAGCAAGCAATCATTTGCCGTTTTAGAGTAATTAGAATAAAACACTCCACCTTTCATTTCCTATTCTACGATGCTTTAAATATCACAGTTAACTCTGACATTCTCTTAGAAAAAAACATTAATCAATATTTATAACATTGTCTCACTAAATTACAAATAACCGATTTTTTTTTTGCCCCAAACATGAAAAGTATGGTGATAAATATTAGAATTTTGATAAATACACTTTCTATGCTTATATTAGCGCCGGTATCCTGCCCTGAATAGATTATTTGCGTAGAAGGCCTTCCCTTACCATAGCACACCTCCCAGATCCACAAAGATCATGTTGGGGGGGGGTTGAAAAAAGAAATGGTTTGGGGTGCTATTTCAGTTATTAGTCGAATATCTTTCTGGTCAATCTTGCCATACTTACAGCACAGAGGTAAGTTGATGAATTTATACCATCTACTGTTTTATCGTTTTTTTTTTTTTTTTTTTTTTTTTTTTTTTTGCCACTTTGAGCTTCCTTCAGAATAAAATGCTTGTTCACACACAGCGTGCTTTGCTGTGAATTGTCTTCAAACGATTTCTTGCCGAACATTTCCTTGGCCAATTAGGTCGCCCGATCTATCTCCCGCAGAATAGATTTGGGATCTGATGGAGGAGTGACGACCCTCGTTAAACTGCTTGTAATCTCCTCATCATACCTTAAGGCAAAACATTAGAACAACTAATATCTACATGTAAATTACAAGTGTTCTGCTTGTGCACCTGTGATATTAGTATTTATATTCGTGCAGCTATTGGAAGCACGCAGCAGAAGAGGAAAAGTTCTTGCCTTGCTGATTCAAATTCTATCCTGGTGATTCATCTATTATCTTCATATCCTGGACCTCTCAGGACTCCATTCTTTCGATTGCGGCCCATACAAGCGCTGAGTTCATCCTGGATCGGCAGAAGACATCTTGCACCTGTAGATTCATAGTTCTCGCTATGCAACTAATCACAGTTCTCTGTTGTCGTTTCTTAGATACTCGAATCTTACTTGCATTTTGTCTGTGAGAATACTCGACAGTTATTCTTCATCACTATGTCCCAATGTAACTTGATGATTTTTTGATACAAGCTATATTCCTCCAATTACCCATTAACTATTGATTTTGTAATAAATTGAAGAGTGAAAGTTAATTTTATTGGCGCTAGAGCTAGATGTGGCTGTGCTGCGTCAAATAAGATGTAACTGTGGTCTGGATCTTTTCGAGTCGAAATTGCCTCTCCGATCTACGAGAACAGATCGATAACGTGACTCGAGACGAGACAATCCCGAATTTCCTTCAGCATCGCTTGAAATTCAAACGTTACTTCTCAGAAGGTGAAATTATCTTCCGAGCTACCATCCGCTATCTCAGCCAAGTAGTCCAGCTTATCTTAAGAAATGACTAGAATTTGCTTAACGTGCGTCGGAACGCGATGTAAAAAACAAGGTTTCGAGTAGTTCATATCTCGTTTCCTGTCTTCTCATCTCAAGTAAAGTTTAGTTTCATTTTTATTAACGTCGCACTAGAAGCAACACGAGGGCTATTGGCGACGGACCTCGTAATTTTGAACCACGGTCAAGTGACGAGGACGACACCTGAGCTGGCACCCCCTCTCCTAACATCCACACCACGCCAATGGGGGGACTTTGGGCTCCGAACAGATTTAACGCGCATCAGTCCCGGCGACACGACGGGTCTTTGACGGCCAAGGATCGAACCCGCGACTGAACGAAAACCGCCAGCCGCTATCCACGACCTTAACCACTAGGCTACCGCGGCCCCTCATCTCAAGTAAAAGGCGGTAAGTTTTCTTGTGAATTAGTGGGCGATAGTGAAGTTCCATGGCACAAGAACCAAATATGGCAATGCAGAGTCAAACAAGATGTAACTGTGATCTAGATGTTTGAAAAAAGCAAAAGTTGGTTGACAACAAAGGTCAAAAATCCCAGGTATCGTCATCTGTGTTAACCAGACAGAAGGCAGGCCCTTGCAGGATCTTGTGGATAAGCTGCATTCCGTAAATCATATCTATTAGTCGCTGTTCTTCAGAGTCAACGTACAGTGAATGTAAAGGTTATTGGAGCAAGAGCCAAATATGGCGAGTTAACGTATAAAGAACATAACTGATTACAAAATGACTAATCGGACGACGAATTCAAAATAATGATTTTCTACTTCTGATTGTGGGGGTAAAACGACATGATGGAACTTTGTTCACTCCAACCAGTGTAATGACTTTCCATCTGCTTGAACCAAATTCCTGGATTAGCTCACCAAAATGGCAGAGCATTTTAAGCGACTCATGCGATATTTCCCATTTCTTCGTAAGACATAACTCAAAAAAGTATTAAATTTCTCAGAAACAGCGTTTTTTAAATCTAGAAGGTAGCCAACTTTTTATTTCCTTTATACCCAAACTAATAAAAGTAGGATTCAAAATTAGGAAACTTTAAATATTTATTTTCCTTTAAATTCAATATATTAGTATAAACATCAAATTATTTTTTTTCCTAGTCAGTACAATACCTTTTTTATTATCTCTCGAATTCGACTTCAATCTCTTGATATATAAAAGTCATGTTGAGTTGCAACCTCTCTGCTGCCAATCTGTTGATGTAGCCAGTGCCTGATTATTAATGTCGTACTTAGTTGCAACACAAGCAGTATTGGCGACAGAGCTCGAAATTTTGGAACCTCGATCAAGAGACCATTATGACATATACGCTGGCACCTCCCTCTCCTAACTTCCCCACCGCGCCAACAGGAGGACTTGGAGCCTTGACAGAATTAATGTGCATCACCAGTTCTATTACAAGCACTCTACAGCTTACTTATTCAAGTCAGAAAAAAAAAATTCTTTGAAGCATTACTTTTTTTTTATTGTTGTTGAGAAATTTGATTTAAGAAATCCAAATTAATCTAAAACTGTTGAACAATATGCACATATGCGGGTGTATATATCATACATCATATTTTGGATATTTCCATTTACTTTCTACATTGGAGGAAGGTTGCTTTAACCAGTTATGAATTAGGTTATTCAGTTTCATTCTACTTTTTCATACAGATGTCTTTTTGAAACTTTGAAATTCTCATTGTGTGATCTGAAATATTCTTTAAAATAAATTTTAACTTTAAAAGGAAATTTTAGAAAAAAAAATGTAATTCAATAGGTACAAAATCCATAGGTCAAGATGTGTGGTGATAAAGTTCCTGTTTTGCTAGAAAAGTTTTTTCTGTAGTTGAAAGTGTAAGGAACTAATTCCTGCACTACATGAAGATAAAAAGGTTATGTTCCTTGTTGTAGGCAATACCCACATTATTCTGTATAAGATCTTTTTAAGAGAATCAACATTCACTGAAACGGAATTTTGCAAAGTGTGAGTGATTGCAAAGTTTAACAATGAAAGAGCCAGAGATCACTATACTGCAACAAACAAGGTGTAACTACGATCTGGACGTTCAAAAAAATGAGATCAGAAGAAATAAAAATTGATCGGCAAGAAGGTCGAAAATAGACAAGGATAGTTAAGGTATACTGTGGGCGCATCACCTGTGTTTACCAAAGATAGTAAACCCATGAAAGAGAAAAAAAATCACTAGGAAACTTCAGGTGAGTGATGCCCACACTTACCTAAAGAAGGTTAACTCCTGAGGGCATAGAATTTTGAGATATTTCCTTTCAATGAATAGCAAAAACCACAGAGTTTATGGCAGCAATCTCCAAAGTACAACAATACATTGGATATGCAATTTACTGAAGTTACCCCAGCTTCAGTTATAAGATCAAAAGAAGAGCCCTTCAGAATTATTTATATTTGCTCAAGTCATTTATGAAAGCCATCTTCACACAATGTAAAACAATGGAACCAAAACCAAAACACTTTTTCAGATAGAAGAAATACTCCATTAAAATTTTATATATGTTCACTATCCTATAAAATAGTGGTTCTCAATCTTTCCTAAGAGAAGGAACACTAAGTTCTGATATTTATTTAGCTCAGAATAGTCATATTACAGCATAAACTGTAAAAAGCAGGTATAGCCAACTTTTTTAAAATTAAGAGCATAACTATGATACATCATTCACAAAATTTACATTGCTTAAAATTAGAATACATAAAAAGATTCTAATTTTAATACAATACACGAGCTTCATGATCTTTGTATATTTCCATAATATTGCGATGAATAAATGATAAGCCAATCCTTTTCTGTTTTAAATTTTCCAGGCTCTCACATTTTAATATTAGCTATCTTTGAAAATCTTACTTTGCAAAGATGACGTGGAAAATAATAATAGTGCTTTTTAGGTTAGATGTGGACACTCATCTTTAATGGATTAACAGAATCATTCTGAATAGACCCTTCCCCTGACAATCTTGTGACATAACTTTCTTCAGGGTTTTTTTTATACCATTTGGTGTAGTATATATCCTTTTATTTTTTTTTTTAGCAATAAGCAGCATACTTTAATGATACCACATATTGAACTAAAAAATTTAATTAACACTTGCATTTTCTGATAGCAATTCCATTTAAAAATATTACATGGTACTGATTTT
>BMAW01049871.1:0-11404 GCA_019974015.1 Nephila pilipes | reverse complement strand
TTGTTGCTTCGTTTCCATTGCTGGGGACGTATGGTCTCAGAACCCTATTTTACTTACATAAAGGGAGGCGCCGGCTGAGCCTGTACCTGGATGGAAGTCAGATCTTGAGTATAAGAGTCCTTGATTCCTACTTGGCCACGTCACGTGTCGCACCGGATATATTGCACTCTGCAAACCAAATTACACGTTACTTTAATTTATGCTAGCTTTTAATGATAAATCTGTCCTCAAATCTATGTACTTATATTTATTTCCGGAAGTTTACATAGAATCTTGGTTTTACTTTAGCAGGTATAGGTATGTACATAGAAAAAGAAAAATCAAAAATCATGAAGGACTATGTGAACGATCAACAGAAGATGGTAGACAAATCAGTGGAGGGTGTCTGGGGTCTTGATAGTGGGATGAGTGAAGCTTACTTTCTGATTGGTTGATCTCAGGCTCCAAGGACTGGAAATGCATGGATACGAAAAGTTAAAATGGTAGAATTTTTTTTTTAAAAAGGATGGAATACGAAAAATTCATTTTACAAGAAAATGGTAGGTAGGTCTACTTGGCCTTAAAATACAATAAAAAATCTTATAACACATTGTCAATGGATGAGATGCTCTTGAGTTACCAGGGTTTCCATTGCAATTGTTGAAACATTGTATAAGTCAGGTCGGATAGAAACACTGAGTTATCAGTTGGAAGGAAGTGAAAGTCAATTTGGTTTGGCAAAAATGGAAAAAAACCAGGTTCGTGTTCTGATAAAACATTGAGCAACCGTTAAAACACCGTGCAAGCGAAACAATGGATTGAAAAATGTTACCCGGACTCTTGTCCATCAAAAGCAACGATTTGTCGGTGGTTTGCCGAGTTTAAACGTGGTCGTACCGACACAAATGACGCGGAACGCTCGGGTAGACCTGTGGAAGCCGTTACACCGGAAAATGTGAGGGAAGTGACAAAAATTAAAATGAAAGATCGTAAAGTGAAGCTCCGTGAGATTGCTGAGATGACACAGATATCATATGGAAGTGTATTTACTGAAAAAGGTTTTTTGAAGTGAAGTGAAAAAGGTTTTTTCCAAGTGGGTGCCGCGATTGCTTTCGATGGAACAAAAACAGCAACGAGTCGATGATTCAGAAAGCTTATTGCTATTTACTCGCAACAAAAAAGATTTCTTGCGAAAAAAAAAAAAAAAGATTTGGGAAAGCGTTGGAACGATTGTATCCCCCTAAAAAGTGATTAACAAAAGGTGTTATGTTGATGAATAAAAAAAAAATTTGCAAAAAAATGTTGTTTTCAATGTTAGTCTCGGGAGTTTTTGATTGATGTGTTATTTTTCGGTAGGAATTTGAAATTGAGCTTGGCTATTGATAATTGGATTTTTAAGGCTTGAAATGTCGTTGTGAAATGAAGATGCTAAATTTGTGATTCGGGTGGGGATGGGTTCTATTTGAAGTTCTTTGTAAAGTTGAGTTCTTTTGAGGAAATTAGGTGCATCTTCAGTATAGCGTAATATTTTATTTTATTCAATCTGAAGAATGTTAAGATTCGTTTTTGCGGAAATTTTTCAAATTTGGCTCGCATTATCCTCCTTAGTCCCGGCGTCGTCTGCAGGAGACACTAAACAACACTTTCAAAAAATGCCGCCGAGTTAAATAAAAGGCGTCATTGGTTCCCAGAATTAGTAAATTTTCTTTTTAATAGATGGTAGTTCTGAAAAAAAAAAGATTTTTAGTGAACATTTTGCATACGTAGCTTATTTATGGTAAAATGAAAATGACGTTTTCTAAAGAAAAGAAAATTATATGCTAGCGCATCTCTAAGTGTTCATTTTTTTATTATTTGTATAATAAAAAATAGTTACACACACTGTTAAATTCCTTAAATTTGCTGTTTATAAATAACATTATTAATTTCTCACTAAAGTTTTTCTATTTCTGATTTAGAAAGCTATTATTTCAGTGTCGCCTGTAGGAAACATTTGGTCAATGGCTTTCAAAATCACTCGATTTGAAACTATAATTACGGCATATATTTCAGCTCGGAATGGTATTCTTTAATTGCTAACAGAACTCAATAAATATAGATGTTTAAATGATACAGGAGAGAATCTATCTGTCATAAAATGAAATGAAACACCTCCTATTAATCAATGTAATTATATCTATTTTAATATGTCCCAGAATCCGAATGCAATGGGCAAAAAAACCCATAACTCTTATACTCGCATACAACATTTCTTAGAAATCACGAGTTTTCAATATGAATCAACTTAAAATTGAGAAATTATTTATTCGTATAACATAAAGTGAGAGAGAAAAAACGAATGATAAATTTTGGAAATTAGAATTCTTCTGCAAACAGTTCGGAAATGAAAATTTTTTCTATTCAAATTTTACTTTATGTTCATTTTACATTACGATCATTATGCAAATTATTATAAATTAAATTAGTATTAAAGAAAGATTTTAAATTAACATGATGATGTCTTTTTGTTCCAATGTCTCCTCCAGGTGACACTTAATTTCTCAAAAATAAAAATTAAAATAATTTTTTTAACATTTATTCAGTAATTCTTCATGTATTTAGAACCGATTGATACAAATTATGGTTACGGTTCAAAGCTTACCTTGGGTTGAGGAGGATAATTAATGACTGGAAGCATGTAGAGTTTGTAAATCAAGAGCTTATATTTTAGTGAAAGTTGGAAACTTCGACTCGGGATTTCTGTGAGTTGGAAAAATCGGATTTGTATTTTTTTCTTGACTGACAGAATGGGCGGACGGTAGGTGAGCTTTTTATCGATGAGGACGCCGAGGTATTTAACTTGATTGCACCAGTTGATACTTTTGTTGAAAATACGAAATTTATCGAGTTTGTTTCTAAGATTTCCTTTTTTAAATACTATTTCTCGAGATTTGTCCGTGTTAAGGGCCATTCTCTGTTTTATAAACCAGAATTGGATGATCAGGATGTAGATTTGGGTGCGTTTGTGAACATTAACGGAATGGCTTCTTTAGGATATGACGGCGGTATCATCGGCGAATGTACATAATATTTCGATGTTTTCATACTGAGGAATATCAGAAGTGAATAAATTGAATAATTCTGGACTAAAAATGTTTCCTTGTGGAGTTCCGGCTAGGATTTTTCCTATTTTTGACAGTTTTTTGTTGAAATGGATTTGGAAGGCTCTATAGGAGAGGAAATCTTGAATTACATTGATGAAATAGGTAGAAAACTGGATTTGAATCATATCATATATGAGGCCATCATGACGCGTTCTATCAAAAGCTTTTTCAACGTCAAAGAAGATGCCGACCATTACCATTTTTTCAATGAAACCTTTCGTTATTAAGTTTGCATCTCGAAGCAATTGATGAGAGATGGACGTATTCACTTGAAAGCCTGGTCGCTGTGAAGATATGATGTTATTTATTCGGACAAAATCTTAGATCCTATTTAATAGTGTTTTTTCAAAAAATTTGGCTTTTGTGCTTAGGGGGGTGATGGGTCTGTAATATCAGGATATTTTATTATTTCGGGTTTAGGGAAGAGAATAATAATTGCATGTTTCCATGCTTTTGGGAAATGATTAAAAATTAAACAATTATTGTAAATTTTGGTTAAATGAGTGATGTCTTTCAAGAGTAAGGATTTAATATATTTAGTTTAATATATTTATTTAATATATTTATTCAAAAATTTCAATTTGATCATGACCTGGAAATTTGTTATTGTTTAGCTTTTCAATTATGTTCATAACTTCTTGAGGGGACGGGAGTTTGGGGATAGCTGGTGAATTTTGATTATTTTGGAATCCGATAATGTTTCGTTCAGTTTTTTCAATAAATTCATCATCATAAAATTCTGTATTTACCTGGAAATAATTCTCTAGTAAATCTGAAAAGAGATCTGCTTTAGCCTGAGAATCGAATATAAGACCTCTTGGACGAATAAGTGATAGGATGGAAAAAGAGTATTTTTTGTGGTTTTGAACAGTTTATAGAGTGAAAGGTCTTCGGCATTAGCCGTTTGTAGGCAGGCTTCCATGGCTTCATTTTTAACTTTGTAAATCTATTTTTTGATTCCCCGCGGTTATCTAATCATTTCATTTTTAATGGGGATATAATGTATATTCTGCCATATTTTTCTTAGTTTGTTTTTTGATCTATTTTTTAGTCTAATGGGGAAGGGAATATGGGTGTCTATAATTTTTGCCTTACTGGATTGATTAATAGCAGTTTGAATGCTGTTCTCAAATACAGTTTCGAGATCATCGAGATGATTTTCAAAGGTTTCCGTTAGGAATATGGTATCATCGAGGTAAGAAAGAATAAGAATGTCACTTAGGCCAATGCTAGCTTGTCAAAAAATCTCTGAAATGTGTTTGGAGCTCATTTCAAGCCAAAAGGCATTCAAAGGTAGTGGAAAGTTCCAAATGGACACAGAAATGTTGTTTTATCTTTCGCAGAGATACAGACATTCATCTGGTGGTAACCTGATTGTAAATATATAGTGGTCATAAAAGGTGTATGCTTCGCTTTGTGATGTAGGTCCTCCATTCTAGGTAATGGATAAGAGTCAGCCACTGTCGTTTGTATTATAACTTCTGTTATCAATATAAAGGCGGATTTCTCCGTTCGCTTTGGGAACAAGCCCCTTAGGCGTACCGAATGTTGATTCACAGTCTTCTATATTGTTCTGTTCCAAAAGTTTATAAAATTCTATCTTAAGTAATTCTTTCTTTGCTGGTGGTAACCTATACTGAGGACTGTTTCAAGTGTTGGTATGGTGTTCCATGAAGGAAGTGGGCACCCCCCATGGTTCAGAAACAGTTCTTTATATCTTTAGTAATGTACCCAATTCATTTCCCTACTCAGGCGTCAGACATTTACCTTCGTCATCGCGCAGTAAATATGTATCTTCATCAAGGTTGGGACAGCACTTGGACTTTAGCAAAAAAAAAAACCAAACACAGATTATTCTAGAAAAATGGAAAAAAAAAACAAACTGATAAAATAAGTTTCAGTTTAAATAATATATTACAAATACTTGTTGTATCTCAATGAAGTAAAGAGATATGGTTTCAATTTGCATTAAAATATTTATTGACATAAAAGATTTATATGAAGACAAATTCTATTTTAGATCATTAGGTTGAAATCTGTTTTATTTAGAAAAGATTATTTAGCTCTTTATGATAGAAGAATAATGTTTTGATAATTCTCAAAATACGCTCTAAAACAAAAGAAAAAACGGCGCACCTAGAAGGAATTGCCCGATTTTAATAAAATTTCATAAGCAAAAACATTTGGATTAACCATGCAAAAGATTAAAATTTGGGGCCCAATGAATGAATAGCGATAGCTTCAGCACATCGGAACTGCGCACTCAGCAGGTGTATATGAAAAGCGATTTTCAATCTGATGGTCAAATTTTCTGTTGCATTATGATTTAGGATATCTTTCAAAGACTGAAAAAATGCCTCACCTCAGGATTCCAGCTCATTATGAGCAACTGTCAGAGTTTGAAAGAAGTCGAATCATTGGATTGAAAGAGGTAGATTGGGCAAATCGGAGAATTGCTCGTCATATGGATAGAAGCATTGTGGTGATTAGGAGATGCTGACAAGAATGGGGGGAGAGGTAAGAATGGGTAATGTAAATTTAATTACATTACATTTACTCGTATAATGTAATGTAATTAAATTTACATTACATTATACGAGCAAAAGATTTTGTCTTAGGATAATTGATATAGTTTATATAGGGAAATTGAAAATAATATTTATACTGAGAAATGGAAACTATTCTATTGTTTTCTGCTGCTATAAAGTTATATAAGAAAGATAGTGCGGTGTCTTAATTTAAAATATATGATAATAAAATTGCTGTCGATTTACTTTTGATACTTAATTCTTATGAAATGAAAAAGTCAATATAGGTTTATTTGAGAATTCAAATTATTGATTGTAGAAATTCGGAAATAATTATTACATCATGTGTTGCTTGAGCTGAATGTTATATTCTTAAAAATATTTTAATATTCATTTTATTCCATTTAGTTTTGAAAAATATATAAGTATGGGATTATAAGAATGGAAATGAAAATAAATAATCGATCTTAAATACCATTGACAGTCGCGTATCCAAATTAATAGATTTCAGTATCATTCCAAATTCATAAAAATCATGTCTTCGGATCACTAATTTTCATGTACTTCGCATTATTTTTGATTTTCCGAATAATATACATTTATTTTTCTTTTAAACGCATACATTCATGGAATCACATAATTCATAATGTCGACACAAAAAAAAATGGCGCAGAATACAAAACTTGAACTACGGAATCTCTATCTGATGTGAGAAGGTAAAAAAGGAAGATCTCCATCTGGTGAAGTAAAGTTGAAACATAGAAATGAAGGAAATTTGAATACTTGCTCAATTCTGCCTTTTTGACTGCCAGGAAACAACTTATTACATGATATTAACTCTTATATTTTCGAAACATATAAAAATTTCTTCAATAAACATTAAATTGCACGGCATTTATTTATTTAGGTTTCCATTCCGGCGATATTTGTTTCTACCTAATATATTTTACACTGCTTACTTTGTAAGTGATATGTATTAACTGACTAAAAATATTTCAAATTGCCCAAATGTTTCCTTTTAAATTAAATCCTAAATTTTATCTCAAGTTTTGGTATTGACTTAGAGATTTATGCTAATTTACAATTTGCTTAGCCGGTATTGATTAAAAGGGATTTTACCAAAAGTAAAAAAAATAATTAAGTGCTTTCAACGCAAAAGAAAATTTGTCACGAAAGTTCATACAGTTTATCAATGATGCTCTTCACTTTAAAGATAATTTGCGTAATCAATGTATAAATGCATAACTCATTTTAAAATGTTATGCATTATTAAGATAATGCTTTCCATTTGTGGAACCAGACATAATTCTTCGTATTTTTATTTTTTACCAGCCAGTAGGTTCAGAAATGAGTTCAAGGTCTACACCAGGGGGACATCCAACTTCCCGTATAAAGTTGATTATGAGCGAATCAAGCAAGAGAAACATTTGCAAAAGGCATTTTACTTGGAAACTGCTTAAATGTACCGTCTTCATTGTTTGTGTTGCTTGTTTTTCCTGGCAGTCGGCCAACTTCTTCGAGCTCTACTTCACGTATCCTACAGCAACAAACATAGATCTCACCTATCCTGAATATTTAATAAGGCCTGCAGTGACTTTTTGCAATAATAATCCGTAAGCATACTTTTCTTTAAATAATATACGTTAATCAGGGTGTCAGATATGTAGCATTCAAGAACAAATAGGAATTTTTTCAGTCATCAACATTCTTTCTTAGAAAACAAACAATACATTTAGTTTTTATGGCTATTTGAACAATATTTCTTTCGGTTTTATATACTAATATTAACTACTTAAAGAAGAGAATTCAAAAATTAAAAGGGAAATACTCGAGAAAAATTATTGAATAATAATAAAGATTTTACAAAATTGCTTCTCAAAACAAAATAAGAATTCTTGGAGCAATATGTTAAAATTATTATTAAACATGAATACAACAATGAAACAAATAACAATTAATATTTTTGAAACATTTTTTTTTCTCATTCTCTTAAAGTCTGGGAAAATGTTTAAGAAGTCGAATTACATTTTTGTTCACCAGTTTCATAAGATAAAATTCAAACCATTCATTTCTAAGGTAATGTCCAGCAAAATACACTGAATAAATATATGACAGATATCATCCAATTTAAAATAACGTTTTTTAATCGATTGAGATCAATAAGGAAGCATTTTGTTTTATAGATTATTTATTTGGAATTAAAAAGAATGAGTTATTGAGCAATTAAAAGGCTATTCTTCTAGTATTCATATACCGAAATTCATTTTTTATTATAAGATGAATATTAAAATTGGCTTGGTGAAAAAGAATAAATATCAACAAATTTTATGTGCACCGGTCCCACTGCACTTTCTGGTTTTAACAGGGTTGGAGCAATAACTCGTTGGGAACAACGCAGTCATAAGTTATCGAACATGATTACCACGTAGAATGTGCTGACAATATTAGGAAAGGTGCTATAGGGGATAGGAATGGAGAGTAACTGATTGTAGCTTTGATCGGTTTCCCTTTCTTTAAGAAGTGCAGTACGACACGCTTCTCATACCAAAAATCGACCCCCTTATTTTTCCATGTGATGAGGTCCTCTTACCCCTTCTTGGTTTCAGGTATTTATGATTAATCCAGGTTTTATCGACAGTGACATTTCAAATTGAAGAGGACAACTCGACGTTACAGCAATTAACAGCTATTGAAACCAAATGGCTGTTGAATCAAAACCAACCAATGCATCTTTGTCAAAATTATTTTAGCGCTCTGTAACAAAAGGCACCATAATATAGTTAAACAAATTTGCCTTAATAACGTAATTTGTTATTAAAAAAGTACTTTTGAAACCATCCTCAAAGTTCGTCACAAATATCGGTAAAAAGTACTTCGAACTTTCCCTTCATACAAAAATTCCATGCAAAGTAATTTCTCTTAAACGAATTTTTGAAATTCCTTCAATATAAATAAAGGAATTTTTATGACACTGATATTATATTATATCAATTTACCAAATCAAACGTGCTTTAAAAAGCAGTAGAGAAGGAAGTTCATGATAATCAAAATTGAACATCTTCTCTTTTTAATATCAAAAAAAAAATTTGTTAAATAATTTTCAAAGTGAGGCACTAGATTCTCCTTAAATATATTAAATAAAAAGTAGGTAAAAATAAGAATAATTAATTTTTTGATTCCTTTATTGTAACGAATATTTCAGAAAGCTGGACTAAGACGCAATTATCAGTAATTCTTTCAGTTAATTCTATCTATTTATACTAAATGCTTATATTTAGGTAAGGATGTTATTGTACTAAACATTTTCTGTTCCTGAAACTGAACTTACTCATAAATAAGGAAGTTACAAAGAAAAAGGAAGTCGCATAAAAATGTCCAGAAGAACATTTTCATCGAGAATTGAAGAGGATAACTCCTCGAAGAGGATAAGAGGATAACTCGAGGATATGTTTCATTACTTTAATTTTTCAAATTTGGATATGGTAATTTTCAACATGATATATATTTTAAAAATTTGTTCTCCTCCTGCGAATTGCTTGAAGTATCATTTGTTCTGATAAATTAAAATGTTATGTCACGATGACTAATCTACATATTTTTTACAGGAAAATAAGTAAAAATAATTTTAATTAATTTAAAAGCATAATTAATTGCTCAATTTTGATTTAACTAAAATCAAATTTCAGATTTCACCTACGATTTCAAAACATTGTATTCTAAATTTGTACCAATATTTATGATCTTGAAACAACTATTTAATAAAAAAATTACTTTAATTTGCAAATAGAGCATTTTAATTTCGCACACTAAGCCATGCATAAAATTGAAACTAACTGGATTATTTATTCTTACATTTTTAACTTAAAGTTTGGAAAGCAAAATATGTGAATGTATTGTGAATATTAGAGATTAATGAGATTTCTAGTTAAATACTAAATTCTTCTTTTGAATTTAACTGATTCTACTATTATTAAAATAAATATACTTGTATAATTACTAAGTTCTAATGCGAATAATACTTTTATTTTAGCGTTAAGCGAGAGATATTTTGCAATAAATATCCTCATTTATGTCAGAAACCAAACAATTTGACAGAGTTTTGTGAACAGCATCCTTATTTTTGCGAAGGAGACACTTCAAAATTAGTGGTGAGTAATTTTATTTATTTTTAAGTTATTTTCGGGTAATTGCGTATTTAAATTTTTCCAATTCTTATATTGTAACGATCATATCTTAAGTAATTTCAAAATAGTTTACCTTACTCAGTTTTACCTTAAATATTATCGCTGTTATGCATTAATTCGAGTATTTTATATCTTATTTTAATCTTGTCCTAAGGGTCCAGGAAAGAATTATACACTAACTTATGAACTTTTTTTTAAAAATTAGGATATAGATGTAACTTTACATTTTAAGTACAAGAACCTACGGAGGCAAATGTAAGAATTTCTAAGTCTTTCAAAAGAATATTTGCTTTTGGGAAACATGTTGATCGTTATTATTGGTAAATAAATACAATGATACTTTCTTGAGATACTTACAAGGAAAGCGGAGTACAAACTTTTACTGATACTAATTAATGCACAATTGCATTATTTTAAAAATTTTAAAAACAGCGTTATTAAAAGTGTATCTTTAAAATGATTACACACACTGCACTCACACAATCTCCCTGAGCACACGTGTATGTATATACTATAATCAATAATAATATATATATGCTCACTCTTCTCCTATATATGTATATATCTACAAGTGGCCGATAACATGGTTTTATGTTGCTGTACGTATTGAACTGCAGGCTCTGGATTATTTGTGGCATTAATTGGTAGCCAATCGTGGTATATTAACGCAGGATAATGTAACTGTGTTGTTCTGTTTACATCCAAGTGGCTAATATACTGAAAACCAATTCCTCTTTGATAGAGTGGACTGTGCTGCCTGAGCAAACCCAAGGGTGGGTGTAAATCTCTCAAACCCTGAAATTCTCTTTCTTCACATGGCTGTCATCGTTCAGTAGCTTCCACAGATGTCATGCACAGGCTGGGATCTCTGCTAATTTACTGTTCCCAAATGGTGTTACTACCCAGGAACAGGTATTTGTTGCACAAGAATGTCTAAGATTTGATGGTCCCATCTTCTGCTTTTGTGGTTTGAGAAGCACAAGTCAGTATCCATGATTAAATAACCGCTTAAGCATTCTGCAGTGTCAAAATTAGAAATATCAAAGGAAGTATATTTAAAGAACCATGTAATCAGTCATGAGAAAAATAATGAACACTTCTTGAGAAGAAGCATTTGGGAAAATGACTATAAATAAAAGAAAATAAAGTTGTTTCGAGTTCAACAGTTTAATTAGATTCATATATCTTGGATTACAATTACTATACAAAAACCCACATAATACTATATCTGCATTAAAGAAATGTCATTTCGGGGCAAAAGAATAGTAGTATTTGAGGCTCTGAAAGCAATTAATGTTAGTCCTCGTTATCTAAAGAGTAGAATAAATTTGTTGTCCCTTATCCGCCTGACAATGAATCGATCTTTTATCCGTCAAGACTTGTCTGGATATCTTGTTATGTTTCAAACCTCTAATATCATTTAGCTTTCTATATATTTGATCTCAATATCTCATTTCACTTTTAGAATAGAATGACCTTCCAACCGTATTTAATGAGTGCTAAAATGTAGCAGAGTCTTGTAGAATCTACTTCATTTGAAATAGAAGTGAGGGAAGTATGATACGTAATA
>BMAW01049865.1:179071-206148 GCA_019974015.1 Nephila pilipes | reverse complement strand
ATTCAGAGATTTCTTTGAATTAACTCAAAATGTGCTAACGATTTTTAAAAATCACATTTCAAATCAAATTCTAATAAAAATTCCTGAAGCCACGGTTCGAATAGAAGCAACATAATTAATGACTTTATGTCTAATAGAAACTTTAAAATGTTAGTTGTCCAAAATATAATTAATATGTGGAAAACTTGCAATTAAATGTTTTGAATAGAGTTCAAGATTTGTAATGGATATTGAAAGTGGACTAAAAAACTCACTCAAAATATTATTTATTATTATATGAAATAGACCACTGAATTATAAAATGGAATATTCGAAGAACAACTCCATAATGATGTGAAAGGAAGGAATATGCATAAAAAGATACAATATATATATATATATTATTGAGTTAACTTCTCATATGCAAATACATATCTTTGGAATCATATTATGGAATAAATAACTAAAGCGGAAGTCACTACAAATAAAGTGCATTTTTCTAAGATGGGAATGACAATTTTTTCTATTCAACAGGAAAATATTATACTTCTAAATACTTAAGTCTTACTCCAGATTTTCCACTTGAAATTCTAGAGTAAGATTTTTTTTTAATGTCAGTTAATAACCGTTTGGATCAGGTATTTAAATTCGGTTGACGCAGATGGTGAAAATGTCATTTTTATTGGTTTTTTCTCCATCAAATTTCATCCTAAAATAAAAGGCTTTCTCAAAAATATCTCATATTTTCCATGTTGCACTTTTAACTTCGTTTTGATGATAATTTTTATTTGATTTACCCATAAAACCTAAAGTAAAGAAAAAAATTTCTAAATATTTCTTTGTATAGTAATAGAAAACGTAAAATAACATAAAGTTAATGAAACATAACTATTACATAAGTGGCGTACCGAATTGAATTTACCGTGAGACACCAAGAAATGTTTAACCAACGGCTGGTCCTAAAAGATTAAAGTTTTCTGGGTAACCTCCGCCAGAGGCGCTAGTGAAGACCGCTGAATTTTGAGTTTAAAAAGAACAACTGTCGAAACTTAAAAAGTTAGTGGTGTCATTAAGATGTTTATTGAATGCTGACCAGCATGTATAGATGACGCCGGTGTTGATACTATATGGAATTTCGTATGAAAATTCAAGTAGAATTGGGTTGTGATCTGAATTTAATTCGGGGGTAGAAGTAATTTTGTGCGGGTGATGGAATTCCCTTATTAAAGCAATGTCTATTGTGGAGGAAGAGTTATAGCTGAATCTAGTAGGGGTGGGAGGGAAAAGAATTTTAAGATCGAGTTGATTTGAAAATTTTTCAAAATTATTTTGAGTTTGCAGAGGTAAGTTAAATGAAGGGGTCAAATTTAGTTTCTTAACCGTTTTGTTTTTGGGGGGAGTGACAAAGCCGTCAATATCTTTCCGTTTGTGTGAATTTCTAATTGGAGAGGAAGGGGGAGTGTGATGGACAGGGCAGCCAGCAGTATCGCAAAGCGCTAAAGAAGTGTACTCACCCTCCAGTTGCTTAAGTTGATTTCCTTTTTCCAATATCCGGTTCAGAGTTTCAGTGTATTCCTGGCATTCATAATTAAAAGAGTTGAATAGAGCAAGCTGATTTTTGTAGCCTTCTTTGATCTTTGCACAGGCTCCAATTTGATTTTCAATTTCTCGTCTTCTGATGCAGTGGGTGGAGTAGCCTTCAGAGAGAGATGATGGGGGTGGAGAGGAGGATTTTTGAATATTAGTGAGTCGTTGATGGTAGATTGGGGAAGGTTGGAATTATTCATCTGCGATGTCCATAAGAGCTTCAAGGATTGCAAATTTTTTGTTGGCTGTGCCTTTCGCTGCTTTAATTTTATGTAAGTTCGGGAGGAGACCTGGGATGATAGAAAATATTTCTGCTAGAGCTTTTAGTTGTTCTATTACTTCAAAGATACTGTTGAATGGATTCTTTTGATGACTTTTTGAGTTGAATTTTGGGATATTTTTTGGTGGGCTGGTTGATTCTTGATTTTCATCTGTTTGGGGCGCCATCTGTTGGTTAGAAGATACAGCATTTGCGAAGGTAAAGTTTTCACGTAGTTTATTTGACGTTGTTGTGTTTTTCTTAATGATTGAACCTTTTGGCGGTTTAGGGAAAGCCTTGCATCCACCGTGTGATGCGGAATGACCTATTTCATTGCAATTTATACATGTGATGTTAGGAATTTTCTCTTTGATGTCGCAGTCTCTGGTGGCATGTGCTCCTGCACATTTAATACAGCGAAGGATCATGTGGCAGTTATCAGTGCTGTGATGAAACAAATTACAGTTGTAACATTGCGTCACTTTGTTATTTCGGTATTCGTCGACGGTGATGGTCATGTAACATAAGCGGTTAAGATTGTAAATTTTTTGACTGTTTTCATTTCGAGGTAAAGTAATAAGGAATATTGGAAGAAGAATTTTGGTTCGGCGATTTGTAAGTTGGTTAATTCTAATGGGGTTAAAACCAAGTTCATTAAGTTCCTCGTTTATATCTTCAATGTCGGTGTCCCTGGGGAGTCCTTTAAAAATGATTTTCAAACGTCTTGAAATTTTTGGTCGTATTACGTAATATTCGTAAGGTTTAGTTGAAAGAGTTTGAGCCAGTGTCCTGTATTCATCATAAGAGTCAGCGTACAATTTAAGGTACTCTCCTGAGAGTCGAGTTCTAAGGTTGGGAAGGTCTTTAATGATTTCTTTTAGGTGCAGTCGGTAGTTTTTACTAATTTTAAGCATAGTAGGTGGGGGTAGGTTTTTTGAAGTCTTGTTAGCTTGGATTTCAGAAATTTCTTGAGTTTTCATTTCAGATATTTCTTGGTTGGATAATCGTTGAAATTGATTCTGTGTCGAAAGAGCCGAATTTAGAGAGGTGGATAAGGAGGATTTTTTGCAAGTTTTATTTTTAGGGGGTTAATAAAGTCATCATTTTCTTTACGTTTATTTGGTGGAATTTTAGGGGTGGAGTGGATGGGGCAGCCAGCAGTCGCGCAAAAGAAGCATATCACTTTCCAGTCGTCGAAGCTTGTTTTTCAATGGTTTTAGTAAATAGTTGATCGTTGGGGTCGGTTCGATGGAATTTTAGTTGAGCAAGGTAATAGATTTGAGCCTCTTTTCTGATGGAGTAGGTTGCAATATCTTGTTCAATTTTTTGTCTTTTTTGACATGGAGTTGAGTCATCATTTGTTATGTTGGAGATTGAGGAGATAATTGAGGAGGTGTCGTAGTTAGGATCCGGGTCATATTGGAATTCAAATTGCGAGTCCATGGTCGTCAATCGGTTTGTTCAGAAAGAGGCGGTAGAGAAAAAATCGAAGCACTAAAAAGTGCTATTTGTAAAAGAGTAACCAAAATGTTCGAGCAATTCTTATTTCACTACTTCCGAACGAACCTCCCGACACAAAAACCGGAAAACGAACAATTCTTTGGTAAGGAGAAGTACATAACAAAACTCCTTCATTTAGAATAGTGGTGTCATTCTCAAGTACATTATTCTTACATTTCAAATGTTACTGTTTTCACAAGTATAAATGTATTTACAATAGATATAGAATAAACGAATTTTTTTGGGGTACTTAGGTTTCAAAGGTATTTGAGATGTAATTACCTCAGAGAGTACGCAATGAGATACAATTATTCCAAGTGAATACGGAAAATTCTATCGAATTCACAGAACTGTTTTCGAAATGGAAATAGTTTAGATGCCGACATATTTGAGGAGAATTATATTCCAAATCCACTTTCAGATGAAAACTGCTCGCTTACTCCCCATTAAAGAGTTTGTATATAACGGTATTAATTCCATATAACTTAGATTTATGGAAACTAAGTAGGATATTACAATAACAAACATTTATTTAGAAACACTTTTGTACATTTTACATAAGCTTATACGTGGCGTTAGATTGGTGAAGCATAATATATATGAGAATTATGTTAAACTTAGGATTCTATATTTCCGAGAGAGGTGATGATTTTAAGTTTTCCAAACTTTTCTACACTGGAACATCAAACATAGAAAAAAAGATTTGGAACATGATTTTAGAACACTGAACATTTTTTATTTTTTTACGACAAGATATTGACCGCAATCAATGTCAAAATAATGCGAATTAAAATTTCGAAATGGAAATCCTACATATGTTCAATCCTGAGAATGGAATATAAAAAAGATTGCATTTTTCTTCTTTAGAAGCCTATTGAGAATCTCGAGAAAAGATTTATGTATTTTAAATCTTTTTGTAGATATATATTATTTTGATCGGTAGATGGCGCTTACATGAAATTTATAAATAAAATAAATTTAAATATTAACACTTTTTGACTGGTTAGGTGGATTAATTAGAATAAAATCACCTGTGAAAGGAATATTGAGAATTATTTAATGAATATGGAATTTAATAAATACAGCAAAAAAATAGTTCTATATCGTCTGTCAAAAAGGAACAAGCAAAAAACCGTTTCTAAATAAATTCGATCGCCTATTATAATGCATACGGTGGATGCTTAAATGGAAAAGATAGATGTAGTCTAATACCTTCTGGGTGAGTTGCTTGTAATGTAGAGCACACATTGTTTATTAGGAGTATAAAACTTCTGGAAACTTGTGTGTTTGTTTTAAACCAGCCTATTCTTACATGTTTCTACTCAACGCCAAGAAACAATTATCTCATTCTAAAATTTTACACGCCTGTGTACATTGTATTCAAACGTGTTTCAATTGTCCTTTTACACGCAATGTGATATTTATTATTCCAACAAAATTTTCTACAATGATTGAACTTACGCATGAATAATATGTCTGGCCAGCTTTGATATATGATGGATAGTATTGTTCTGCCCGGTAGATGGCGCTTACATTCCTTATTCAACTGAAATAATTTTTAAAGTTCAACATCGTTTTATCTTGGTTAGGTGAATAAATTAGAGCAAAATCATCCCCGAATGAGAAATATTGAGAATGATTTCATGGACATAGAATTTAATAACTGCAGCAGAAAATAGCTCTATTTTGTCGGACAAAATAAAAAAAAGAAGAAAAGAAAAAAGAAAAAACGGTACGAACTGAAATCGAACACCAATTATAATGCATCCGGCGGGTGCTTGAATGGAAAAGAGAATGTGCTATCTTCTGCGTGAGTTGTTGGTGGGTGATATAGAGTAAACATTGTATTTCGGGTTAGAAAACCTTTTAATATTAATATGCCTGTTTTAAACTGGTCTATTCTCACATGTTTCTACAACAAATGAAGGTGCGCTTGAATAATACAACTTTATTGCTGTAATTAATATTAAAAGTTCTGAAAGGGTTTTAAAACTCATTGTAAATTTGCGACTGCGCTTATTTTTACGCTCCGCGCCACGAAGTAGAACACATAGTAACAACGATAAAATAAATTTGGTAGTTAAAGTGCAACAATTGCATAAAATTTAATTGAAGTAGATAAATAAGAAATAAAGCAAATTTTCATCGGGAACCTACTCAAATAGGCATCCGTTGAACCTTAATTGCACTTTATCACACTTTTAAAGAGAGCGTTTTTGTTATGCATCTAATTTCCTCAATTTTCCCTTGGATATCGCAATCACGGGTAGGATGTGGTCCTGAGCATTTGTTAATTGCATCAGTTCCATATGACAATTTTGAGAGGAATGATGGAAATGGTTACAGTTGAAACACTGTGTAACCTGATTAGATTTATACTGGTCAACTGTAATAGACATATAGCAGATGTTATTGAGTTCGTAGATCTTTTGATTTTTTTCGTTGCGGAGAAGTGTGACCATGAAGACAGGTAACGGAAGCTTGGTGCGTCGGTTGATTAGCTGATTAAATCTATTGAAGGTGAATCCTAATTCTATCAATTCTTCTTCTTTTATGTCGGTTGTAGGTGTGTCCCGTGTTAGGCCTTTCAAAACAATTTTAATCAATCTGTTATCTTTTGATTAAATAACATAATATTGGAAGGAGGTGTTTTCAAGTGTTTTGGTCAATTTTCTATATTCTTCGAAAGTGTCGATATAAAGTTTGATATATACTCCGGAGAGTCTTGTTCTTAGTTTAGGAATTGAGGCAGTCAGTTCTTTTAATTGATTTCTATAATTTTTGTGGATTTTGAGCATTATGGGTGGAGTTAGATTTTTTGCAGCTATATTTTTAGTTGTAGGGTTGGGTGGGGGGTGGTAATTGGTTTTGATGGAGTTTGACGCTTATCAATTTCTCAAATGATTAATCCTGCGAATTTATTTTGAGTGTGAAGTGGAATGTTTAAAGTGGAGAAGAGATTGAGTTGCCTTTTAGTTTTATTTTTGGGTGGGGTTATGAATCCTTTCGTGTCAGTTATTCGTTTTGTAGTGGTTCTAGTTGGGGAGGTGGGTGGGGTGTGATGCGTGAGGCAGCCAGCAGCATCGCAAGGCGCTATGAAATTGTATTCACCATCAGTCGTTCTTGTGGTTGGATGAGGTCTTGCATCATGGTCCATTGATTACGCACGAAATTTGCGTTATCTTCGAACGTCTAGGCCGCGCAAGCGGCCCTCAAGCTCGTATCAGAGTTCTTAAGTGAAGAAATGTCTGTTTTTGGCTCTCTGTAAGGTAGAAATCGAGAAGTTGGGCTGTGATTGGTCGGCTGGTGCTGTACTGTATTCCTATTGGCTGGTGGTTGAATCCGGAGTAGATGAGTCTTGAGTTGGGAATTTTCCGGGATGTCTTGAGATGGAGATGTGGAGAGGCTGCTTTGCTATTGGTTGATGGAAGGCAGAGGGAAGTAATGCCATTGGCTGTCCCTGATGTGTGCTACTGAATTAGATGTTGGAGGGTTTTGCTATGCCTGTGTGGAATTAAATGAATTTAAAAATTAAATATATTGAATAAATTGAAGTTAAAAGTTGTTTTATTAAGGATGTTGATAGGAGTCAAGTAGAATTCTTCTAGGTCTTTTTGAATTTGGCTGGAGGATATAATGTTCAAGATTGTTCATGTTTTGATTTTCGGTAAAGGGGATATTTTGAAAGAAGTTTATTGAAAGCTTTTTGATATGTTCTTTGAAAGTAGATATTTTAAGAGCTTTTCTTATTTCATCATTTCTAATATACCATTTTGCTTTGGTTATTGTTCTTAAAACTGAATTTTGAGATACTTCTAGAATATTTAGGTTCGTGTTACATGCAAAAGCCCACACAGGACAAGCATATGCTAGTATTGGACGCAAAATCGAGGTGTACAGAAGCAATTTGTTTTCTATAGTCATTTTTGAGTTCCGGCAAATTAAGGGGAAGATTTTACATTTTATTTTCCGGAACTTATCTCGCGTTTGTGTTATATGTTGTTTCCAAGTTAAATTTTTGTCAAGGGTAACACCTAGATATTTAGTTGTCTGAGACCATGGGATGTCAGTTTGTTAGAATGTGGGTGGTGGGGGTGGTAACTTTTTTCTTGTGAAAAGAACTGCAGCTGTTTTATCGACATTTATTTTTATTTTCCATGTGTTAAAAAATTTTTCTAATATTTTAAGGTGATTATTAAGTGCTTTTGTGACAGTCTTAGGGTTTTTAAAAGTGGCAAGAATTGCTGTGTCGTCGGCATACATATTTAGTGTTGTGAGTGTGTAAGTGGGGATGTCATTCAGGTACAAATTAAATAAATGGGCCCCAATTAAAGAGCCCTGTGGAACTCCCGCAGAAATGTTTCTGGGGCTTGATAGTGAATTTTGTACTTTGACTTGAAAATCCCTGTTTGTGATGTATGAGTGAATTAGATGTATTAGTGGGTTAGGAAAAGAGTAGGTGATTAGTTTGTAGATGAGTCCTTCTAACCATACTCTGTAAAGGCTTTCTGTATGTCTAGAAAAACAGCACCTGTGGTTTTATGTTTTTCTAGTCCTGAGGAGATTAATTCTGTTACTTTAAGAAGGGGGTGAAGTGTAGAGAGTTTTTTAGTGAATCCATACTGGTTTGGTGTTATTATATTATTTTGGTAAATGTGTTCTTTGAATCTGTTTAGGATTACAAATTCAGCTAGTTTATTTATGGATGAGAGGAGTGATATTGGTCTGTAGCTGTCTGGTGATTTTGGGTTTTTGCCTGGTTTTAGTATGGGAAAAATTATTGCAGTTTTCCAACATTTTGGAAAATATTGCATTTTTAGTATTTTGTTAATTAGATAAGTAATTATTAGTATGATTTTAGTTGGACAGTTTTTAAGCATTTTATTTGTTACTCCATCTTTGCCAGGAGCTTTTTTAATATTTGCCTTTTTGATGTAGTTTTGTATTTCTTCTGGCCAAACTGGTTTAATGGAGTGTTGGAGTGGTGTGGAAGTTAGGAAGGTGTGTATTATGTTTTTTACTGTTGTGTCAATGGTTGTTTCTGAATTTGGTGGTCTGTTGTTTTCCTTGAAATTTTGTTCGAGTGTGTTTGCTAGTAGTTCAGCTTTTTGTGTGTCAGTGTTTGCAGTTTGATTATTGATAATTAAGGGTGGTATACTGCATCTTTTATTTTTAAGAATCTTAGTTTCTGTCCAGAGTGAGTTGTCTTGTGTGTTTAGAGATTTAAGTTTATCATTCCAGCTTTTGTTTGAGAAATTTTGAAATTCTTTTTTAATTAAATTTTGAGTTCTATTCATTTCAGTTTTTATTTCTGGATCTAATGTTCTCTGATATTGTTTTCGTAAATAGTTTTTGGTTTTTATGAGGTTTTTGATGTAGGATGGGGTATATCTGATGTCTTTGTTTGTAACTGGTGTGGATGCCTTTTCATATGCTTGATTGATTTTGTCTGTGAGGTCAATAATTTTGTTTTCAAGTTTGTTTGTTGTGTTGATATTTGTAAAATTTGTTGGGTGAATGGTTTCTATTAGTTGTTGTCTGAATTTAGACCAGCTGGTGGAAACTGCACGAGTATTAATATCAATTGATGTTTGGAAGTTAAAATCTAGGAAAATGGGGTTATGATCTGATGAGAGCTCGGGTAGTGAGACAATTTTGTGTTTGTAGTTGAAATCATATATTAGTGCAAAGTCGATTGTGTTTGCAGAATTTGTTCCAAATCGTGTGTGTGTTGGTGGGTATGCTATTTGAATGTCATTTTTGTCTGTGTAGCTTTTCAAGTTTATACCTCTTGTTGAGTTTTGGGTGCAGTTCCAAGCGTTGTGTCTGGCGTTAAAATCGCCAAAAATGACACAGCTGCTGCTGGTTTTTCTGAGAATTTCTAGGTCATGTATGAATAAATTGTTGTCTGAGGATGGAGGTAAATAAATGGAAACTATTGCAATTGGTTTTACTTTTGGTGGTTCAAAAATAATGGTGGTTGCTTCAACATGTTGGAGTGGTGGGGTTGTCAGGCAGTGGTGT
Organism: Nephila pilipes; assembly: GCA_019974015.1. Lineage (NCBI taxonomy): Eukaryota > Metazoa > Arthropoda > Arachnida > Araneae > Nephilidae > Nephila > Nephila pilipes. The sequence continues at coordinate 196,799 of BMAW01049865.1, read as the reverse complement.
GGTAGTGATTTTTTGATTAGGATCATGGTTCCTCCTGAGGAGTGTTGTGTGGATTGGTTTGCTCTGTCATTTCTATATGAAATGTAATTTGGGATGTAGAATTTGTTTTCTGGTCTCAGATGTGTTTCTTGTAATAAAAGGATATCTGGGCTATGCTTCTGTACAAAATTTCTTAGTTCTAGAACATGGGAGAGTGCCCCGTTTGCATTCCAGGAACACAAACTGAGGCTAAGGAGTTTAAAGCGTGATTCGGATCTCATTGTCTTCATCCATTAGCGCGTATTTTTTATTTTCCGCACCTTTAGCTGCTTTGATGTTGGGTAGATGTTTGATCAGTCCTGGGAGCTTATTAAAAATTTCACCTAGATTTGCAATGAGTTCAATTGCTTGGTAGAAGTTATCGGAGTGATAATTTTCAGCAGATCTTGGTCTGTTATCTGTGTTGTAGTGGTAGTCACGGTTTCTCCCTGTCTCAGTTTGTGTTGTGATATCAGAGTCTCGTGGCGCCCTCTGTTGAGGGTTATTTGCTACAGCTGCTGCAAAGGTGTGATTTTCTCGGATCTTATTTGTTTTTACTGTGAATGTGTTCTTCTTTTTGGGTAGTTTGGGGAAGGCGGAGCATCTTCCGTACGAGGCCATATGTCCGGTTTCGTCGCAGTTGATACATTCAGGATTACTGATCCTTTCTTTTATTTCGCAATCTCGAGTCATATGTGAGCTTCCGCATTTTAGGCAGCGGGGGGCCATGTAACAGTTCTCAGCTGAGTGATTGAAAAAGTTACATCGATAGTATTGGGTTACCCCTCTGCCTCGGTATCCTTCTACTCTTATTGTCATGAAGCAGAGTCTTGTAATTTTAAATATTTTTTCAGCTTCTTCTGTTCTAGGGAGGGTAATTAGAAAGATCGGTAGTGGAAGTTTAGTTCGTCTATTTTGAAGTTGGCAGATTTTTTGTGGGTTAAAACCAAGTTCAATTAATTCTTCTTGGATATCTTCCATATCTGTGTCCCGTGGGAGTCCTTTCAGGCAAACTCGTATTGGACGTTCTTGCTTGGGTTTTATGACATAGTATTCTGCTTTTTCGGTTTGTCTGAGATATTTGGTTAGAGAACGATATTGTTCGGGGGTATCAACGTATAGTTTAATATACTCTCCCGAAAGTTTTGTTCTTAGGTTTTCATAAGCTAAAGTGAGTTCTTTTGCCTGTAGTTTTTAGTTATTTTTAGCATTATAGGTGGGGGTAATTGGTTTTTGATAGTCATTTCTGTATCATTATTTTTATTCTCGTTTTCTTCTTGGATTGTTTGAGACTCTGATATCTCATTTTGGAGTTTTAGGTTTTTAAATTTGTTAGAGGTTTCAATTATTTGATGAAAATGTTGCTCAATAATTTTCCTTTTTGCTTGTTTTCTAATTGGTGGGGTTTGGAAACCTTCATTATCAAAATTAATTGTTTTTGACCTTTTTTCAGGAGTGATTGGAAGTTGTGTGTGTAGGGGGTAGCCTGGTATGGAGCATTTAGGAAAAGAGAGATACTCACCCTCGGCCTCTTCTGCTGCTTCCTTGGCTGTCAGGTATAAAGTCCATACGCTCCTTTATAGAAGTCGCTTTCACGGTCCATATATCTGGATTCTATGTGGCATACATGGGAGTAGGCGTCTTCGTGTTGCATTTTCAGGATCCTCAGTCTTTCGTTCATCAGTCTCAGAGTCTCGCAGGTTTCCTTGTCCTGGGTTAGATTTGGTGATGAAGGTCGTGAATTGTTGCATTCCATTTCCGTGGCCATTATCAGGTAATCTCGTTCCGGGGTCGTCTCCGTTAATAGGAAAGAAGTTAATCACCTTCGCACAATAGCACTGAAAAGTTCTACTTGGGCGATTGAAAGTCTTTATGTTAGTTATACTCAGCAGGGAAAGAACATCCGATCACGTCGGAATCTCGTTCACCATTTCCTCCATTGATTAACGTAAATTGCATAGTTTTGAAGTCCTTGACGCTCCAAATTTTTAAGTAAGATTTCATTGTGGCTGATTGAATCTGTATAGGTTTCTAATTCTTTTTCCAGATGCTTTCGCTTCTGACAATTTTCATGAGTGTTGTCTGGAATGGAAGGCGTGGAGGCTCTGGATGAGTTTGGACTTAAGTACATTTCATGATCTATGAGGTTATCGTATTCCGAGTCCATGGTCGATTAGGGATGGATCAAGAATTAAGATATTTCCCTCGCGCACTAGCACTGAAAAGTGCTGCTGAGGAAACATAAAAAAATTTGGCAAAGGTAGTTAAAGAACTGAGGAAACTCATACACATTGGCTCTTCTAATATATATGAACTAATCTTCAGTAATCCTTCCCGTCCTTACAAAGTTATTGAGATCCGATAATCAAAAATCGACGTCTTAGTCGAATCAACCCACAATAATTAAACATCTAAGAATAATTTTTTTTACTGGAACTGTTGGAGAAGGACTTCTCGAAATGTCGGTTTCAAGCCATTCAGATCAGGTAACTAAATTCGAATAACGATATAGTAGGAATGTTACCATTTTATATATTCTACCTATGTCAAATTTCTAGACGTAAATTAAATCATAAAGCAAAACTGTTCTTAATGTTTCTCCATATTTTCTCATTTTAAATTGTTTTGAGCTAAGAAAAAAAATTGTCATTTTAAAAAAAACATGTCAAGAAAATGCTATATAAGCAGCAAATAAAATGTCATAATGCTTTTCAATTAACACTAAATAAGCGAAACTGATTTTAATTTAAAACATTCATAGCATTTCAAGTATCTTACGTCTGTTAGTAGTGGATGAAGTAGATAGAAATAAACTCCTATATCATTGAGTTAAATGTTATCCGAGGGTATCTTTAGTTAAGATGGAAAATAATCCAGAAAGGGAAAACTTAATTTTTATTTCTAATTTTTAAAATCTTCGTTTAAGTAGTCACTATATATAGAGAGGTATACATATTTTTCAGTCTTTTTGTTCTGTATATTTAATTGAATTCATCCGAGTAAAAAATATCTTCTCCATATTGCGGCTTACTTCAAACAACCACTTTCCAAGAGAGAAAATCCAACCAAATCAATATTATAATAGACTCGTATTTTAAGACATATACATAACTGTTAACATTAGGCAGAACAACTTATTTCCGCACATATATATCCAAGTTATTTCCAGGAAAAATCTGACGCAACCTTGTATTTTCAATTCGCCACGGTTGTCTTTTCAGGCTTCCGTTCTAAATGAATGGCTTTCGCGCAGCAATTAAGCTAATTAATTGTAATTAGATAAATACATAACATAACATTTCATTTTAAAATAGTGGTGAATTATTAAATATACTGCTTTTGTTTTCTATCGTATCTTTTTTACATAAATAAACACATTCATAAAAAATATTTAACGAATAAATATTTTATTAAGATATACATGTTTCACTAACAGAAAAAAAATCTCAAATCAAGGGAGTTAGCTTTGTAATCAATTATGTCCTACAAGCATATTAGTAAACGAATTTCAGTGTAAATGTTTTATATTTTAAGGAACTTAGAGATAATTTCCAGCTAATGTTGTAATTTGTAGTTTAAAATCTAATAATATATTATGTATAAAAAGAGAAAAAAAGCTTTGTATGAATCATCAAATTATTCCGCCATCAGCAATATTTCGTGTGTATGGGTCACATAAGTGTTCTACATTCGGAACCGTATTTGAATGTTTGTAGTTGCTTTTTATAGATCGTTTGAAATTCCAATTATCATGTTACTTCTTATTCTTCGCCGTTTATGAATTATTTCGAAAACTATTTTTTACAAATGAATTTTTACTTAGTTTGACATTATATTAAAAAAATTATTTTTCAATAAGATGCATTCATTTTTTTTTTTTAAAAAAATTAAGGATTTAATCTTCAAAATGCTGAATGAATGATGACCAATGCATTTTTTCAATATTCAGAACTATAGAATAATTAAAAATAGAATTTATAACTGTATCTTCGAAATACAAATAAAAAACAATTTTCGAAAAAATGTTAAGTATGTCAGGTAAGAATTGTTTTAGATATCGTAAGTGTTATTAACTTATGTAATTTTTAATGACAAAGAAAAACACCTTTCATCTGAAGGAATGCATACAAATTTTGATTCAAGATCAAAACGCAGTGGATTAATCAACCAATTTCATTTGTGGTGCCTAACACATTCCGGCAAAAAAGACTGATAAATATTTTTTTTTATTTTTTTTCTCCATCAAATTTGAAAACAAAAATTTTATCCTAAAATAAAATGCTTTCTCAAAAATAACCCATATTTTCTATGTTACACTTTTACTTCGTTATATAAGATTGGTGGTATTTTATATATCTGAGTTACACATACAACCTAAAGAAAAGAAAAGAAAAATTTAAATATTTATTGGTATAGTAACAGAAAATTTAAAATAACATAAAGTTAAAGAAACATAATTATTACATGTGTTATACCGAATTGAATTTACCGTGAGACACCAAGAAATGTTTAACCAACCTGGCAGAATTAAGCCAAAATGAGCGCTATTAGCGAAATCTGGTGATGAGAAAAGTTATGAATCTTAGGAAAATGCAGTTAAAATTTAAAAAGTGTCTAATTTTCTAGAATAAAAGATTTTAAAAATTTTGAGAGTGCTCGACAGTGTTACGCGAGGTCCATTTTGACCATAGGGCATTGCCACTTATCGAGGGGAAGTCCTGAATTTGGAAAAAGCAGGATATCACTGATGCATTACTTCAATGCGCTCGTAGCCTTTTTAAGGCTAGGAAATGGACATATGAATGTCCGAGCGCGGCTCTCGGTCTTTTTTGCGAAGATGCGATTGACGCATCATACGCGGGGAGTTGTTGAAGCAGTGCATTAGGTATTTGAGGGATCCTGTTGAAGAAGTTTAATGATTGTTTTTTAATGAACTCTAGAATTGGTTCAATTTTTAGATCTTTATGCAGGACTTCATTCCGGACAAACCAGGGTGCATTTATCATTTTCCTATGGTGAATGTTTTGAAAGACGTGCAGTCGTTTCAGATGGGTGGTTGCAGCGGACGCCCAAATAGGCGATGCGTACAACATGATCGGTCTTAGGATCGACTTGTAGAGCATCATTTTGTGCCTGATCGCCAGCTTGCTCTTTCGAGAAATCAAGCGAGTGAGCAAACTGCTCATTCCGATAGCCTTTTGATGGGCATTTCGGATGCGGTGGGCAAAATTTAATTTGGCGTCTAAAATTAACCCTAGGTACTTATATTCAGTGACCCAGGGGACGGGTTGATCAAAAATGGTGACTGCTGGCAAATTGCCAATACACCGTTGTTTCGTAAAGAGGAGGCAAGCGCTTTTAGATGCATTAACTTTAATTTTCCAGTCAATGAGCCAGAGCTGTAAACGAGAAATGTATCTCTGCAATCTTTCAATAATTTTCCGATTGCAGATGTCTTGGGACATAATAGCAGTGTCATCAGCATACATTGCTAAGTGAATGTTGGCAGCCTTCGGGATGTCATTTACGTATAAAGAAAAAATTCTTGGACTTAAAATCGATCCCTGGGGGACTCCACTAAGGATTGGTCGGGGGGAGGAGACTGCGTTTTCGACTCGAACTCTGAAACTGCGAGAGTCAAGGAACGAGTGTATAATTTTGATAAGTTGGTCCGAAATTCCAAGTCGCATCATCTTGGAAATGAGCCCATCATGCCGAATTTTATCAAAAGCTTTGGCAATATCCATAAAAAGCATACCCATGGCTTTGTTATTGGAAAAGCCATGTTGGACCGTCTCAGTAACTCTAAGTAACTGTGATACTGTAGAGCACTTGGGAACAAAACCATGCTGCTCTGGAATAACAATATTTCTGGAATTGCAGAACTGGTCCAGGCGTTTCAAAACAACACATTCATATGCTTTGCTCAGCGAACTGAGTAACGATATGGGGCGATAATTTAGAGGATTTGAATCATCGGAATGGGGCTTGAGAATGGGGACCACCACGGCGATCTTCCAGGCCTTAGGGAAGTAGCAGTTCTCCATTAAAAAGTTAAAGAGCAACGTGAGAAGAAAAATAAATTTAAGAGGGAGATTTTTAAGAATACGATTAGAAATTAAATCCAATCCTTGAGCCTTCTTATATTTGGTGTTGTGTATGTAGTCCAAAATTTCGCTAGCCTGGACTGGTCTAGACAAGTGGGGGAGGCCAAAAATCCTTGGACTTTTCGAGTAGTATGAGCTGAGAATCTGGGATTCTCGCCTTCATTTGGTTCGAATTGTTTTTGAAGGCTATCAGCTATAACTTCCGCCTTTTCAATAGGAGCTACAGCAACACTGCCTAGGGCGCCCTTGAAGAAATGAAGAACTGGTGGTCGAAAAATTTGGAGAGAAGGAGAGGTTGAAATCTCTCTCTCTTTTGTATTCAGATTGGCTGCTGAGTGAGTAACTGCGATGCTGCGATTGGCTGCCCGCATGAGAGTAGAATTTACTATAAGTAAGGTGGGAGGGGTTATTATTCATTCGGGATTAATTGAAAATTTTATAATGGAAGAAATTAAGGAGGTTTATAATCAAAAAGGATTTTCCTGGGTCTTTTAATATTAGGAGTGATTTGATAATTCTCAAGATTCTGAATATTTGGGTTGTTAATGTTTTCTAGGGAGTTAAAAAATTTTGAAGCTAGTTTTTGGATGTGATTTTTGAATGTAGTAAGTTGTAAAGCCTTGTAAATTTCTTTATTTTTCATATACATGGAAGCCCTAGCGATCATCCTGATAGTAGAGCTCTGGGAGGTTTCAAGAATATTAAGATTGGATTTTGCGCAGTAAGCCCATATTGGACTTGCGTAGCTGATAATTGGTCTCATGATTGCTGTGTATATTAGGAGTTTGTTTTGGAGGTTCATGGTAGATTTCCTGTTAATTAACGGATAAACTTTGTGTGAGAGTCTTCGAAATTTTTCTCTTGTGTTGATGATGTGTTTTCTCCAGGTTAGATGTTTGTCAAAAGTGAGGCCTAGGTATTTAGCGGAGGTATCCCATGGAATTTGTTTTTGGAAGAAGGTGGGTGGGGGAGGGTTGGTTTTTCTTTTTGTAAAAATTACAGCTTGGGATTTATCGACATTAACTTTGATTTTCCATTTTTTGAAGTAATCCTGGAGTAGCACAAGGTGCTTGTTGAGAGCAAAAGTTACAGTTTTGGGATTTTTGAATTTAGCGACAATAGCAGTGTCGTCTGCGTACATATTTAGTGTTGTAAGGGAGTAATTTGGAATATCATTTAAGTAGTAATTAAATAAAAATGGGCCAATTAAACTTCCTTGAGCTACTCCAGAATTAATTTTACGTGCGGTAGATAGGGTGTCATTAATTCTAACCTGGAAAAAACGTTCATTACAGTAAGAGTGGATGAGGAGTATGAGGGGGGGTGGAAAATTGTCGTTGATCATTTTGAATGTTAGTCCGTTTAGCCAAACTCTGTCAAATGCTTTAGCAATGTCCAGGAAGACCATTCCGGTGGATTTTTTTTGTGTGAAACCTGAGGAGATAATTTCTGTTAGTTTGAGGAGGGGGTGGAGGGTGGAGAGTTGGGGGGTGAAACCAAATTGATTAGGGTTATTTAGATTGTTAGTTGTTAGAAAGTATTTAAGTTTTTCAAGAATGATAGATTCTGTGAGTTTTCCTAGGGTGGAGAGGAGAGATATGGGTCGATAGCTGTGTCGGGAAGATGTGCATTTTTTCCTGGTTTTAAGATGGGAAAGATTATAGCTATTTTCCAGTTTTGAGGGAAGTGGTTATAGAAAAGAATTTTATTAATGATGATAGTAAGAAGGACACGCGAGAAACAATAATATTTCTCATTTTATATGCCATCGATATGTCACGAACACCAGCAAAGACAGAGATGAAAATAAACATGCTCCATCGCCAAGAATTTTGAAAGGAGTAGGTATTCCATCAATCAAAATATATTCAACACCCATTATTAAAAATATAACTGAAAAATATATAAATATATATGAAATGTCAAATTGTATTTGAAATTTTTTAGTAAAAAATCATCAGTCTCACCACTCATTGAACACAAAATAACAGTTTCAAAAATTTTAAATAAAAAGTTACGACAACAGCAAAAATAAAATAAAATTATCAAATATTCAAATTTAATAGTAAAATGATAAATTATGACCTAAATAAATTTAATTTTTGTCACCTCTGAATATAAACTACAAATGTATGAATTTTTTAAGTATATCAAAATATGTTTTTTGACAGCTACTTATTTTTTTTTATCAATGACATGAATACCATACCGGTATTATTCATTTGTTAAAACCGGTATTATTCATACCGGTATTATTCATTTGTTCTAACTTCAATATCTTACTAATATTTGTAATCTAGAGTGCATTTAGATTTACAAATGTAATTTATCAATCAGTATTAATAATAAAATACTTTTCTCATAAATTTAAAACTTACGTTTAGGTTCCACAACAATAAAAAATTATCATTCGATCAGCAAAGCCGGGGATATCAGCTAGGGTTACAGTAGCATAGCTTTTTAAATTTCCCAATGCAGAGTCATTGAAATGCTTCGACTTGGCGGTGGAAGATATTTGGTGATAAATCGCTAAATGTAGGAATTTCGGGGCTCAATATTTACATCATATATGACAAACCTACAATACACAGAGGATTATCTTGCGTGTGCGCTACTCCGTAAGAAGTCGCCATTTTAGTTCAAAATCCCGCTAAGTTTTGGAGTTAATCTACACTTTCACCATCCGCGGGATTGCAAACTCAGTTATTTCAATCGCTAAATATGTACGTTTCCTATTTTGGACATGAACGAATTTCGTATAAAGAGCCTCTTCGCCAAAATATTGTCACTCCTCCATCAGCGCTTCAATATTAAATTACTTGGTATTTTTTCATTTCGCACTCACAAATCTCACGAAGTAAACTTAATGGGTGACAATAAACAGTATACATATAAAAAAATATACTCCGTTTGGATTCGGTCATATCATTTTTGGCGATAAAATCGCCAAAAATTACATAGCCAATGGATAAGAGTAGATTAAAGGATGAAAATTACATTTTGGATAAGACTTCCGTAAAACCCGTTCTTAGCAAGCGTCTACATCATAAAATGAATAACTATGCTAAATTTCAAGTCAATCGGTCTTAGAGAGATCTCGTGATGAGTCAGTCAGTGGTATTTCGCTTATATATATATATATATATATATATATATATATATATATTATATATATTTTCTTGCAGTACCTACTCTCCAGTAGTATTTTTCTCTTGCATATTTTTTAACAAGACGAATATTTCTAGCTTTTTTGCACTAACTGGAATGAATTGTTGACAATTTTGGATTTATATTACAATCATTTGACCACAACATATAGAAGTAATTGCATAAAGCATGTTTCTTTTTTTTAAGAAAATATAAATGCAGGAAAGTTAAATTTCGTATGCAACCTGACTGCAATGTAAAAAAAGGAAAGGATATGAAATTTTGTATGACAAATGTGAATTTATCTTTTAAGCAGTGAACAGCTTATAGCTATAACTTTCATGAAGTGCTTTCTAGTTCCCTTTGAGTTATTAACAGCTGAAACAGTTTCGTACAGATTTGATGAGAATTGCGTTACGAATGTCTTTGTTTTTTAGTTTGTCACAAATGCAAACTAAATCTGCTCAAAGGTGTGTTTCTTTATAACCGATATTGAAAACAGGAGGAGGGGGAAATCTGCTTCGTAATTTTACCGTTTTTTTACCTATGTACACCACTTTCTTAAATATAAGTTATAATATAAGTAAATTTTGAATTTGCCTACTAGCGAGTCTGGAGCCGATAACTATTTGTAGGAAAGCGAAGAAACCATCGTCCGGTGGTTAAATTTAAAAGCATTTTGATGGTTGGTTGTAATGACTTGTATTTGTTCAAACCCCACGGGAAATTAATAATGGGACTAGCGTCTGAAAAGCCGAAGTATGAAACAGGACGAGTCTACTGAAAGCGTAGGTACGACGCAGTTAGCAAGGGAATGTGGAAGGATCAGGATAAAATTTTCTCCTTGCCGAATTCGATTGGAATGGGAGCGGATCGCGCCATTTTGAATTGGAACTCTTGTTGTAGTGACAAGGATTTCGGGACGAGTCTATTTAAATCTTAGGGATTGTAGGAATGTAACTGAAGAGGAGGTTAAGGGATTTTTTTTCCTTTTTGAGTTCGGGTATTAACTGAAGCAGTACCTTCAAAAGAATTAATCGCTCTAAATCAAAATGTTTTGGGCAATCAGTTGTAAAAGCATTTGTAGAATGTTCGATAGTTCTTAAGCAATAGTTGTGACTTCAAAAACTTTGAAGTAATATTAGTGTAAGAATAATGTTTGGAAAATTTTGATTTTTTTTTTTTACTGTAAGAAAGGAATTATGTCACACTAAAAACTTTAATTTTGTAAAGAGATTTTCATGTTTTTATTAATTTATTTGAACTAAAAAAGTATGAATTTCCTGATGAAAATTGTATTTTATTTTTTAAAAAAATACAAGTTTAGTAAGTGTTTGTAAGAAACAAATTGGATTTTTAATGAACAATTAGTTTTTTTGCAAAAAGGCCTAACTAAAAAAATGACGCGGTATTAGGTGTTCTCAATAATTAATCCTATTTTTTGTAATTAGCCTTGTAATTATAATGGATGTAATAATACCAAAGCATTGCTTGTATTTTTTCACTGCAGATAAGTACAAACTCTTGTGTGATTCTGTAGTTGAATAAAGGTTTTGGAAAAAAATTATTTCTTTTTAAATTACCTATTGCCTAAAAAAGTTTCCTTAGCAAGTTTAATTAAAAAATGAGTTAGTTGCTTTATAACAATACTTGTATATAAAGAGTACAAAACATAATCATGCACTTGATGTGTAATACACGCATTTAAAAAAAAAGATGCAGTCAAATTTTAAAACACACTCATTTGAAAATAATGAAACCAGTATATTTCATAAATAGCAAAGAACTCTTATACATTTGGAAAATGCTAACTTATCCTAAATGTAATTGCTAGGCTATTAAATTCAACATTTCCTTTATTTAATTAGCTAAAAATTATTATTTTTTTTTTTATTCAATGTGATTCTTTCAGTGTGAATTACTCTACTCGAAATAATTTAAAATTTTCAAGATAGATGAAAATGTACAGAAACATTTTTGTCAAACAGAGATGTTACTATGAAGCTTTAAAACAAAGAACTCAGGAATTCTATATGAAGATTGATTCTGTTATTGTACAAGTACTTTGTACACAATAAAAGAAAATCTAAAAGACAATCAATGATTTATTTATAAAGCAGGATTTTGCTTTTTCTTAATAATCTAACCAAATGTGTGAAATGCAATTTAAAAAACGTTTCTGCATACTATTTTCCAAAATAAATACGCAATTAAATGCAATTGTTACAAAAAACTGAAGGATTTATTTCATACTTCCTGTTTTAATTGGTTTATCCAATTCAGAGTAAATAATGTAGTAATATTTCGCTTTTGAATTTTTTGTGTGATTTTCATCAGTTGTTTCATGTATTCAACTGATATTTAATAATTTTTGATATTTGAGGAAATTTATTTGCTTTTGAAACAATTCTCATTTGACTGACTTTTTTTTTTTTTTTTTTTTTTTTTTAAATAAGATGCCCAGGAATGAATAAAAGTTAAGAACAAACTATGTTTTCATAATATTTTAAATATGGAGGAAGATTTTTTTTTTGTCCGTTTTCTTGGATGTAATTTATCTCATTTTGTAAATACATACGTGAAGCTTTCTCATTGGGGAAAAAAATGGGATGTTTATTAATGCATCACATGGAATTTCTTAAGATTGAAATTCCATTCAATAGAGGAATTGGTATTTAAATACTTCAAAACCATTGGATATATGTAGAATTCAGATTATTCTATCTAGTTATTTAGAATTTATACCACCAAATAATGAAACTGACTGCTGAATCATCCGCTCAAACTTTTAATTATGTGTTTAAAAGGTGTGTTTGTGTTAATGCTGTAATTGCATTACACGAGTATGTTACTATCATGTAAACAAGCACAGTTTCAAATTCAAATTTTCATTGTGTCCTAAAAAATTTTTTTGTCAACTGTATGTAATAATTTTTTATTTGATAATTATGTAGTTTAAATATTATGTATGCAAACATATCTAAACTGAAAAGAAATTTTAGGAATAACTTAAGAGATGCAAGATAATTGCTTTGATTGTGCAGGTTCTGTCAATAAGAAGGACATATTTTATCTTACAAATTAAATGAATTTATTAACAAAACATTAAATTACAAAATTAATGATAAAATATGTGTTAATTATACTAATTAAATATAGTAAAACAATTTGATTAGTAAGCATTTGTTATTAAATAACTTAGAGCAATATTAATTACTGAATACTGTGAGGATGCTGAAAGGTTTTTCAAAAATTCCCCAAAGATGAATTTTGGAAAGGAAACAATTAATAAAATATTTAATGAAATGCTCTCCACCCTCTTGAAACAATGCAAGTTTTTCAAACTATTTTATCATCTATCAGTTATATCTCGAATAATACACTACTTTAAGATATAATATTCATCTTGTTTAAACTTTGTTCTTCCAAATGCTGTTTTCTCTTGAATGAAGTAGAAATGGCTAGATTACAAAATAACTTTATTAACTGTATTAAAATATTATAGAAATAATAGCATTCTTGATAAAATTGGTTTATTAAAAATAGAGTGAATCTTAAGCAATGGTGGATCCAGAAAAAATCGACAGGTGGGGGGGGGGACACATTTGTTTTTTTCTTCAAAAAGTTCATAAGACTTAATTATGTTTATTTCGTAATTTATTTATGTTTTCTTAATCTAAGTATAATATTTTATCTGTGTGTGAAATTATAAATGGAGCCTGTACCTACCCCATGGATTGACCTCTGTATATAAAGAATATAGAATTACTGGGGAGCCCACCTTTCCTGTTTCGGTAAGGGTTAATGCATTCATAAAGGGTTGATAAATAAAAAAAAAAAAAGGGGCTAATGCATTCATGCCTCCTGGGTAACATGGAAAATAGTGCCAATTGAATAGTATCATATAATAACCTTTTCATTCAATATGTGTATTCACAAAGATACTATTTCCTAATACGGTGATGAATCTTTCTTCAATGTGTGATGATGTATCACTCTGTAAATGTTTCTTTTTAGGAATTTAAAGACTTTTATTTATTTAGTTTTTCAATGGATTACATATATGATAATGCAGATGTTGAATGTTTTCCTAAGCAATCAAAATTTTAATGAGTAATAAGTTGTATTTAGGATATATATATTTAATTATATTTTTACATTGAATTGATAAAATTAAGTTTATCAATTCAATATATTAAATATATGTTTCAAAAACGTATGAAGTTGTTTTTAGGGTTAAACATGAATTCATACAGTATATTTCTGGATTAAATAATTTTAAAAAGTATACAATAATTTTCTGGATTAAATATCTTTATAATGAAAGAGTATAAAATAATTTCCTTAAATAATTATATAAAAAGTAATTATCACTAAAAATAAAGAAATTATTATTGGTTATTACTCGTATTAATTAGTATTGGTAGAATTCATGCAAATCAAGGAATAGCTGTCAGACAAAGATTTTTGGCACCAAATTTCATCTGAGAATTACACTTGTGACAAACACATTCAGATTTAATCAACCTAGTTTCCTTTAAAGAGATTTTGTACCCTTGAATCCTTCTTTTTATTAATGCATTTAAAAATTTGGTATTAGCAAGCTATGTAATGTTTCTATTCAAGAAAATGATTTTACATAAAAATTTGAATACATTGTTAACACAATTTTTAAAAATTAAAATTTTTCGTAATATTCTTAAGGATATTTAAACAACTTAAGGGATCGATTTTGTAATAGCTTATTTAGTTTTGGAGAGAAAAAAAATAAAATGTGGGTCGCCATGCCAAAATCCAGCAAAAACACAGATATATTTTACATTTTAACTTTTTTTAAAAAAAAGTTTTTTTTCTTTGCAAAATAGATCCGTAATTTTGTTACATGTATTACATATAGCACACAGAAAAAGAATGGAAATGATTGATTAATATTTGTGTGAGGAGTAACATTTTAAATGCAATGATGCATCAAAAAACACCAACTGAGAAAAACCTTTTAAAGTTTATAACTCTGAAAAAATAAATAGTAATTGCTTCAATTAACCTAAAATACCCTTTTATATCATAAGCTATATGTTTTTCTTAGAAATAATAGCATTTTTATAAAATTTCATTTGATATTTTTAATAATTCATATCATTTTTCAGAGTTTTAATTGCAATTGACGAACATGAAAAAAGGAGGATAATGTTAAATAATAATTACAACCACTTTTAAACTTTCGTACTTCATATATCATCAATATTGTATTCATATGAAGAAATATAATGAATAGAAACTGAAATTACGGAAAAAAAATCATATTAATTGCCTTAATTTAAATATTACACATTAACATTTTACAAAGAAAAAATTACGATACTGATTTAAAATATTATTTACACTTAAAAAATATCCTGATCTATAAGTAACACCTTCCTTTTTTTTATCATTGATGTTTCTCTTTTTGAAACTGGTTTCTTTACGAGTTAACGTACACGCTGATATTTGGTGTTTTTACATCGCTTTCTAAACAATTTTTTTCGTGATTCCAGTATAACACCAAGATCACGCATGCATTTTCTAAAAGGTTTGTTCGTTGCTTTTTGCTTCTCCTAGACACTTCGTAAAGCTCCTTTGTTAAATTCACAAATGGCTTCTGTTACTCCAGATTTCACACGATCTTTGTGCACAAATTTTCTGTAGGACACTTCGACCAAATCATATTACGCAAAATCTCTTTTGCGTTTTGTATATCGCAATTGACGCACCTTTCTATGAGTTTATTAGAAGCAAGCCGTTGGTAAATAGGAAGGATATGTGACGAAAAGCTTTCTTTTATTGGTGTTCCCACATGCAGTTTGTAGGAACCTGGTTTTTCTCTTTTTGCTATAGCAGATTGGTAAAAACACCTGTTGGGCATTTTGAATGTTGAGACATTTTGTCAGTCAAAATGCTGTGATGCAGTGTGGCATATATTGCTCTTTTCATGCCAACAGCATCCCTTTTGTTTCTTAATGTGGCCTTCTGATAATAAGAAGTTAATATCTTTATGGTAGTCTCTTTCAAAGTTCCATAACTTTTTCCATCTAATAAATAAATAGAGTAAATAAAAAAGTGTTAGAAAGTATTGAGAGTTTGTCGAGTAATAGCTTTCTACATTATATGAGATTTGAGGATTAAAAATATCGATTAATTATTGAGTTCCAGTTTATCGGTGTTTCAATACCCATCATATTATTCGGATTATACAGTTGATGTAGCGTGCATTCAACAATGAGTGGTATGAAACTTCGTCTTATGAGAGACTTGATCAAACAATCCCATGAAGGTATAAATTTAAATATATTTTTCTTACTCTGACAGGGAGTTTGATGAGTAGAAAAGACAGTGTTATTATTTATGAATAAATAGATAACAGGTGTCATAAAAATATTGTTTGTGAGAATTATATTTGCATAGGAGTAGCATAGAAAATTTAAAAGCAGAAAGGAATCAACATATTACAACAGGAGTGCCTGTTAAAGTGGGAAAATATGTCCGGCTTTCATCAAAGTAGTTAGAGAACAACACGAAGAAGCCATTGAAATAACAGTTGAATTCTAGTCTATGGATATTGAATATGATATACAAATGGCAAACTATCACTACCAATTGAAAAGCTTAGCATATCTTTTAGATATTGGTCTTCTTCTGTCAACGACTGAACGTTTAGGACTTGCAACAAAAAAGATACTTCACAAGATTTGCAGAGATATTAAAATTCACAAAATAAATAAATTGCTCAAGGAAGATGCAGCTCCTGTTCATTTTCAAGGGCAAAAATGATTAATGAATAATCACCAGCTCTGGTTTTCTGTGACTTGTTGTTATTACTTTACCAGTGCAACAAAGTTCCAGAAAAGAAAACTACCCAAACCCTGAAAATCCCTAAGCACCTCAGCTAAATTCCTCAAATTCCTGGTATTTAAGGAGACTCGTCCCGTTATCGGTCTTCCGTAGTGTTGTTTGGTTATGAACAGACGCTACATTGATGATGATTGATCAATGTAGTACTTCTTTTTTGAGGTGTACTCTCACCGAGTTCAGAAAATTTCAACGATGTCGATACAGTTTTGAATGTTTACTGAAACTCAATATTTTTTAGCAAAAATAGCTTAAGCAACGCAGATTAAAAATACAAATTAATGAAGTGAATGCTAATTTATAATATACTATTTTTATTTAAAAATTTTAACGATATTCCAATGAAACAATTTCATTGGATAGTCCAGCATATTAAATGTATAATTAAAAAAAACAAACATATATTTCTATTCTTATGAAGAAAAAAAAATTTAAACTATTATTAAATTAAATTTAAAAATAATCATAATTTCTTCCTTTTTTTTTGACATCGATTATTTTCATTTCTAACAAAATTGTTTGATGAATAAGTGACGGATTTAATAGATCAAAAGTGAAATTTGGCAAAGGAGGAAAAAAAATTAAAAATTGGGAGGGGTAACACTTTTAAATTTACCAAATTTAAAAAAAAAAAAAACATGATACCTTACTTTAAATAAAAGTAATAGTTTTCATGCGTTATTTTAGAAATAAAATTCACATTAAATGCACTTCATTGAAAGTTATATTTATAAAATCTACCTGATAGCTTTCTAAAATAGATAGATTCTAATTTAGAAAAATTTATTTAAGTACAAGTATCTTTTTTAAATGTTTAACAATAAAGAAAAAAAATTAGGAGCTATTAAAACATTGTAGTTTGTTGTATGCATTTTCCTATTTTAAAATGCTACTTTTATATTTTCAAACTAAAAGAAATATTATGTTATGCACATAATCATTTGCACATGTGACTCAACAATTCAAATAAAACAAAGACTGAAATATTCATATAGCCTGAATATGAAAAGCAAGAGAAATAACTGCAGGGAAATATTAACTCCGCAGTTGAAATTTCAAAATATTAGTGGAAGTATATTTTTGTACGACTTAAAATTAGATTTAAGAAATACATATGTCTTCTTTTTAATGTGTGGAAAATTAGAATTAATTACTTATAAGTATTTTTATATTAATTTCAATGTATCTGAAAAAGTTTTGCTTCCCGTCCGAACAAACCGACTTAGATTTCAGAAAAGAACAAGTTTCGAAATTTTGAGAAGTAAATTTTTTCCCTCGTTACAAATAAACTAGTTACGGACACTGGCTTTACAAGGAAAGCATTTTTTTTTTTTTTCAAGATGCTTGGACAAGTAATAAATATTTTTCTAGCTAACAATTTATCACTGAAATAAAATGTGTAGTTGATTTCTTTCCTGCACTGTATTTATTATTGACCTGCAATGTTTTAGAGCTACCAGAAATAAGAATATCTCCAAAATAAAAGCAATGGCCGTTACACAAGAGACAGCATCTTAAGGCTCTCGTCGACACACCACCACGAATTCTCCAGAAATAAGAATACCTCGAAG